>JAQZBX010052190.1:0-19191 GCA_029593785.1 Cabassous unicinctus
TTCATGGGAAGAATAGGAATAATTCATAGAAAAATAATTCTATCTAAGTATCCATATGATGTAGACATACCTATGTATACTCAGAAATTTACACACTATTGTGCATACATGCACATATACCTAAAGGTATGTATATCTCTTTCCTTTTGGATTATAGAAAGAGTTATCATCCAAATATAGACATTTTTAAGAGTAAAATAATGACTAGATATCTCACTAGGTAAATGGTATATACTGGACCTGTCTTATGTAAATTGGAACCTGTGACCACGTAATCTATGTCCATATCCACAGACAAAGCTAAACCTGAATCTATACCTATATTCATCTTTATCTGTAGCTGTTATCTCTAGCATCTGTATTATCTATGCCACTTATATCTATATGTGCTTATTTTATTTTTACATAAAACTATCTGTAGCTATTCCTCTCATTTCTTTACCTTAATTGTCTACTTGCTTATCCACATAAGCCTCTTTACTATATCATTGTACTTTCCTTCTCCATATTTAGTTTCCACTTACTCTATATTTCCCACCTTTCTCTTTTTCCTGTGACCACATCCATTCTCGATTCTACCTGTCCCTCCAAGTGCAGCACATACTTTTCTGTATCTCTGATATCATTTGATGTATTACCATCCTCCTAATCTCAATATGTACAAAACTGAAAATATCATCTTCTACGAGGCACACACTTGAATATAACTTCTATTTGGATACCAGTAAGTTTGTTATTTTTATCAATTTTTCCTAGGGGCTCAGATTAAAATTGCCAAAATTAAGTTCTGCTCTTTCCTGAATCTCAGCACCTTGCATTCTGTGTGAATAAAGAGCTGTCCTTTCTGACCATGGGATACTCAACCATTCTCACTTTATTTTCTTATCCTCCTACCTCTATAAATTCACGTTTCCCTCTGGACCACTGCTTATGTAATACACAATTTTAAGTCAGCAGTGATATATGCTTTTCTCCATAATATTCCCCAACTCTGTCCTTTCCTATTACTTCCTAAAAACAACCGCCAGTCTGGTGTCACATTTCTTTGTGTTCTATTATAACAGGAAGTATCCACTTGTTTACTGCATTTTCTGCTATTCACCCTCAAGCATTCAATATTTTCTCTCTTCCTCTTAACTACATTCTGTATTTTCTTTATAAACTAAGTGCAGCCATCGCATCACTACTAAGTTGATCTTATATATTTCAAAGACACCCAGTTCTTTCTTCCTCTGGACTGTCATTGATGTATTAGCCATTTTCAAAGGTTAATTAAAATGTATCATTTTCATATGTAGCTTTACTTTAAAAGCTAGAGGTCATAAGCAATTTGAAATAACATGCTTTCGGATCAAGTATATTTTTCAAATCTCAGCAATGTCTCAACACATATCTTCTACAACTTTACAGAGCTATTCATAGTTGTTTTTGATAAAATTTTACTACTTAGATTTAGACAGAATAGGAAAATCTATATAATACTGAACAATGTAATGAAGTCATAATTGCACATATTTGATATTTGCTTTTTCTTCTCTATAGTGAGTTTATATGTGATATGAAAGATTCAAGTATAATTCACAATGTATGAAAACATTATTGGATTGTTAAATGAAATACATAACATTAAGTAGACCTTTAAATCTCAAACAATTGTTCAATTTATAATCTGAAAATCAAATATTTATTTATTATTTTGTCATTAATTTGAACAGTGTTCACCAAACAGACTGAATATTAGTTTTATAACTGTGTTAGAGGAATCATTGTGAAACTCAAATTCTGCCTTGCTGTAATTTGATTAAAGGGTTTGTACTGTAGGGGAAAGATAGAGGGTTTGAGAGGTGATTGCTAATAGGTGTTTTTTTAAAAATATATTTTAATGTATTTTTAAAAGATACTTAGATTACACAAATTGTTACACAAAGAAAATATAAGGGATTCCTCTATGCCCCACTCCCCATACCTTCCACCTTTCCCCACCAACAACTTCTTTCATTAGTGTGGTACATTCATTGCAATTGATGAACACATTTTGAAGCATTGCCACTAAGCATGGATTATAGTTTACATTGTAGTTTACACTCTCTCCCACTTAACCTTGCAGCCAATGGCAGGATATACAAATGGCCTGCATCTGTCATAATAGGTGTTTTTGATTAATGAAAATGCCTGAAAATTGACTGCAGTGATGAATGTACAACACTAACAAAACCAAAAGAACACTTTAGATGGATTGCATGTTATGTGAATAGATCTCAATAAACTTGCTTTTAAAACACACAAAAAAATCTGATCTTCCTTTTTTGGACAAGACTAGGAAAGATTGTTTGAAAGTGTTAAAAAATAAATTTCAGAAATTCTTAAGCATTTTAAACTACAGTATTTTTGTATAGAATGCAGTTTTGTAAAATGATAACTTTGATGATGTCATGGTATTTCTAATTTCTTCTTATTAAATAAGAAAAATTTCTTTGAAATACATATAAAAATGTGGATTTCTCTCTAGTTCCATCCTGAGACATTCCGAGAAAATTGTTAAGCTGAATGAGATTGGTGGATGACATGATTTCCCTGGTTTTGTGGAGATGGGAATATCTAAGTCTAGATATGATAAGAATTTGATGAAGGCATTATTTTTCTTGAAGATATCATAGTTTTCTGTCTTAGAAAAATACTGAGGAATATATTCCTCTACTTCTTCTTCCCTAAATGTCACAGTTGTCTTAATTACTTGACAAAGTAATGGCCAAATTACTTGACAGTTATGTTTTGAGTAACTTCTCATGGGATATTACTGAGACTCTAGCAGAAATGTGAATGGATAGTCCAACCTCAAATAGGTCCTCCTTTAAAAGTGAAGGCACAGCAAATGTGGGGCTAAATTTGTTAGGTCTGGATATCTGGTACTTGTGTAAATAATTTGGCAAATTATATATTATGTTAAAACCAGACTGATGACCATCATAGATGCAATACTGATGACTGGAAGACTGGAGGAATTTCCTTTTAACAGAGGGAAATAAAAGGACTTTCCTTTTATTAGAACAAAAGAAAAATTGCTGGCAGGGAGATAGGGAGGAATCAATGACAAAAATGATATAATTAACTGGAATTTAAAAGAGGCAATGAAGTCAGTGCCTCCTGTGGCTGTTTGGCTGCACTCTGCCAATTCAATTCCAGGGTCGTTTTGCACAGTAGGCAAGGCATCCTGTAGTCAGTTATAGGCAATTAGTTCTGAAGTAGTACTTCTAATTCTTTCGTATCTGTGTTTCCCAGGGAATTTTTTAGATTAGTGATGCAACAGAGCTTGATGAAGCTGTTATGATGCCATAGTTTCCACTTCACTCTCTAACTTCCAAGCAGTTGTAAATCCTCTGGTCATCTTGCTGTTTGTATCAGCTTCCAAGTGTTTCCATTTAGAATGAGAACATACTTGGTGGCTTAAAACATCATAAATTTATGGCTTCACAGTTCTACAGGCTAAAATTATGAAAACAAACATCCAGAAGAACCATGCTTTTGTGATGGTGCTAGAAAATTATCATTCCTTTTCTCTTCCTAGATTCTGGTAATTACTGGCTATTTGGTTTTATTTGGCTTACAGCAGTATAACTTCAATCTCTACCTCTTGTTCATATAGCCTTCTCCCTTGTTTTTCTGTGTGAAAAAAATTTCCTTTTTATAAGGACAGCAGTCTTATTGGAATAGGACCCAGCCTGATCTGGTTTGGTTTAACATAACTGATTGCATCATTTATGTCCCTATTTATTTATTTTTTTTTAATTAAAGAAGCTTTAGATTACATAAATGTTACATCAAAAATATAGGGAATTCCCATATAACACAGCCCCTCCCCTTCCTCATTTTTTCCCATTAACAACATATTTCATTAAAGTAGTACATTTGCTCCAATTGATAAACACATATTGAAGCATTACTGAAAACCATGGTCTATAGATTGCATCATGCTTTATACTTTGCACAGCACCATTTTATAGGTTGTGACAAAATGTATAATAGGCTGTATCCATTCTTGCCATGTCATGCAGAACAATCCAATGTCCCAAAAATGACCATGTTACAGATATCTTCCCTCTCCCTCCCCTCAGAACCTCTGGCGACCACTGCCTTTGTATTAATGTTACAAGTTCTTCCATTGCTAGAATAGTAATGTCTACTTTAGTCCATAGTTGCATTCCTCCCTTATGTTTGTTAATTCCTCAAACTTGAGGATTTTATAATGGTGATGTCCTTTCTGCTTCCGATTGAAAGGGGGCTTAGATCCAATGGGATGGATGGATGGAACTTTATTGCTTGCAGTTGCAGATACTCTGTTTTTTTTGTAATGGGTATTTTCATCATCATCCATTTGTTAGTTGTCCTGGGTGAGTCCAATGAACTGGAGAGTAGGTATTTGCTGTGACTCTCCTGAGATACAAGACTCAACTAGTATATGAAGAGCCAGAAGATTTAAGTCTCTGGGACACATATTTAACAGGTATAGTGCTAATTATAGGTTAAAATAACAGGGGCAGAAAAGTCATGTGTAGGGAAACTATAAATGAGTCTAACTCTGTTACATTGGGAAGCATATATTCCAAGGTAAGATCCACTAAGAGGGTGCCAAATTCTTGAGATTGTCTGCCCTGCCTGTAGTGTCTAGATGTCTCTAAAGCACTCAGGAGATGCCCTGCTTGAGGCAGTATTTACTATGGTAGTCAATAAGATCTTTCTGAGACATGCATAAGTGTAACCTCCAGAATAACCTCCAAAATCACTTTGAGATCTCTTAGCCATAAAAACTCATTTGTATTTAATATTTCTCTCTTCTGGTCCAGGTGTTATTCCAAAGGCATCACTAGTTGGCACTTGGTAATAATCCCTCTGTGCCAGGAAGGCTCAACCCAGAAGTCATGTCCCATGCTGGGGGATAATAGAGAATTTACATGGTGAGTTTGGCTTAGAGACTGGCTGTATTTGACCAACAAGGAGGTTTTCAGGAGGTAACTATTAGTCAACATATAATACTAGGCTAAGTTTCAATTTCATAAGGATGAGGTTCATAAGCATAAGAATCAATATCAAAGGTCTAGTGTATTGGTCTGTCCTTCTTTGCTAGGCACTGCTCATTTACTCTAGGGATTCTGGTCACTCCTCCAGAGAATATAGCAGGAGTCCCCAGGATGGGAGTTCAATATTCTTCTTTTGGTTATTTTGTGATCTCCACCCACTGAGACAACACATTATGATCACTTGAACCCATTCATATGCCCTAGCTGTGTGTCCCAGGTGCATCCCTCCCCTCAGCATCCCCCTCCCCAGGAAACCCCACACCAATGATCCTCCCCTGCCACAGTTGTGATCCTTCTGCAATCCAAAATCCCCTCAAAAACAAAGCCAAAAATAATAATAAATAAAAACAAAAAAATTTTAGAAATAATATAAAAATAACAATACAAAAGAAAAGATTTTCACTGTGTCTTTTGTTAGCTGTAAGATCTGTTTTCTTTTATGTACAATGACATTTTCTCCTGTGTGTCCCTCAGTGTCTTACCTTTTTTTCATTTGATTTTCAAAGAAGCTTTAGGTTGCAGAAAAGTCACATAGAAAATATAGGGGATTCCCATATACCCCACCCCCTCACCCTGTCACATTTTCCCCTATAAAGAAGACCTTATATTAGGATGGTAAGTTGTTACAATTGATGGACACATATTGAAGCATTGCTAATAGCCATGGTCTATCATTTACATTACAGTTTACACTTTGCACCACACAGTTTTATAGGTTTTGACAGAATGTATAATGACCTGTATCCATCCTTGCAATATCATGTAGAACAATTCCATCTTCAAAAAATGTCCCATGTTACACCAATTCTTCCCTCTCCCTCTCCTCAAAATCTCTGTTGGTCACTGCCTTTTTTCAATATAGCAAGTTCTTTCACTCCTAGAATAATAAGAAGTCTACTTTGTCCATAGTTGCATACCCCACTTACGTTTGTTCAATCTTCATTCTTGAGTATTTTGTTGATGATTTTATCATCCAGCTTCATTAGAGAGATTGGTCTGTACTATTCTTGTGTGGTCATTATGTGGCTATGATAATAGGGTGGTGTTGTCATCATAGAATGAGTTAGGCAATGTTCTCTCTACCTCTATTTTTTAGAAGAGTTTAAGCAGGTTTGGTTTTAGTTCTTTCCAGAATGATTGGTAGAATTCACTTGGGAACCCATCTGTTCCTGGGCCTTTCTTAATTAGGAGGTTATTTAATCTCGTTAATTGGGATGGGTCTGTTGAGTTCATCAGTTTCTTCTTTTGTCAAAGAAGGCAGCTTGTGTGTTTCTAGAAATCTGTCTATTTCCTCTAATTTATCCATCTTGTTGGCATATAATTTTTCAAAGTGTCCTCTTATGAGTCTCTTTATTTCTGTAGGATCAGTAGTGATACCCACTTCTTCACTTTTTATTTTACGTATTTGCATCTTCTCTCATTTTATTCATTGTTAGTCTAGCTAAGTGTTTGCCAATTTTATGAATCTTCTCAAAGAATCAGCTTTTGGTTTTCTTAAGTTTTTCTCATGCTTTTTTATTCTCCATATCATTTAACTCTGCTCTAATCTTTGTTATTTCCTTCCTTCTGCTGGCTTTGAGTTTAGTTTGTTGTTCTTTTTTCTATCTCCTCCTAGTGTGCAGTTAGGTCTTCAATTTAAGCTATATTTAATTTTTAATATAAGCATTTATGGTGATAAATTTCCCTCTCAGCACTGCTTTTGATGCATCCTATAGGTGTTGATTCATTGTGTTCTCATTTTCATTTGTTTCAAGGTAGTTAGTGATTTCTTTTGCAATTTCCTCCTTGACCCACTGACTGTCTAAATGTGTGTTGTATAACTTCCATATCTTTGTTTCTATTCTGGTTCTCTGCTCCTTATTAATTTCCAGCTGCATTCTGTTGTGGTCAGATAAATTTCTTCATATATTTCAATATTCCTGCATTTGTCGAGACTTGTTCTGTGACTTAGCATGTCATATGTCCTGGAGAATGATCCACGTGCACTTGTGAAGAACATATACCCTGTTATATTTGGGTGTAATGTTTTGTATATATCTATTCAGTCTAATTCCTCTAATGTATTATTCAAAGTCTGTTTCTTTATTGACCCTCTTTCAAGATGTTCTGTCTAATCGTGATAATGGTGTATTAAAGTCCCCCAATAGAATTGTAGAGGCATTTATTTCTCCACTTACTTTTTCCAGTGTTTGCTTAATGTATTTTGAGGAAACGTGGTTTGGTGCATAAATGTTTATGATTGTTCAATCTTCTTGATAGATTACCCTTTTATAAATATGTAGTGTCCTTCTGCTCTTGCAATAGCTGTGCTATTAAGATGTATTTTGTCAAGTATTTTGTATACTTACTCCCATCCTTTTTTGGTTATTGTTTGCATATAAAATCACTTTCCAACCATTCACTTGTAACCTTCTTGCATCCTTGGATTCTATATGTCATATTATGTTTTTATTTCTTTTTTTATCCTTTTAATTATTCTTAATAACAATATTCCTTTTTATAATCTCCTATAACCCTCTCTCTTCAGTACTTTTTTTTAAACTTTCAAACTGCAGAACTCTCAGTAGTATTTCTTGAAAGACAGGTTTCTTGTTGACTAACTCTCTTAATTTCTGTTTATATGTAAGTATTTTGAACTGTACTTCATTTTTGAATGCCAGCTTTGATGGATACAGAATTCTTGGCTGACAGTTTTGTTTTTCCTTTGAGCACCTTAACGATGTCATACCACTGCCTTCTTGACTCCATGGTTTCAGATGAGAAATCAGTGCTTAATCTTATTGAGCTTCCCTTAATATGATTGATCTCTTTTCTTTTGCTGCTTTCAGGATTCTCTCTTTGTCTTGAGCATTTGACAATTTGATAAGTATATGTCTCAAGGTAAGCCTGTTAGGATTTATACTGCTGAGAGTGTGCTGTGCTTCCTGGACATGTACATCCATGTACCTCAAATTAGTTGAGAAATTTTCCACCATTATTTCCTCCCACACTCCTTCTGCCCCTTTTCCCTTCCCTTCTCCCTCTGGCATGCCTACAATGCTAATATTTGTGCATTTCATATTGTCGTTCAATTCTCTGAGCTCTGATGATATTTTCTTTTTATCTATCTGTTCTCCTATCAGTCTGATTTCAGATGCACTACCTTCAATGTCACTAATTCTTTCCTCTGCCTGTTCAAATCTGCTGCTATGTGCTTCTAAATTATTTTTTTATTTCTTGCATTGTGCCATTAATCACCAGCAAAACTGTTATCTTTTTATGCATGTTCATGATTTCTTCATTATATTCTCCCAGTGTCTTATTAATATCCTAAATCTCTTCCTTCACTTCATTAAGTTGATTCATGTTATTTGTTTGGACATTCTTGATTAATTGTTCCACATTCTGCATCTCCTCTTGTTTTTCAGTTTGTTCATTATACTGGGCCTTGTCTTCCTGTTTCTTACTATGGCTTGTTGTATTTAGCTGGTGTCTAGGCATCAGTTTCTCTTGATGGGCTTCTTCAGATGGCTAGCTTCTTTTTTTACTCAAGGGTTTTATTTTCCTTTATTTTGTGTTAAGGTTCCTCTTTGATACTTGGTTCTAATATTATATGTTTTATAGTTGTCTGTTTCTATAGAAGAACAAAAAAGAATATTAGTAATAATTAAAAAGAAAGAACCACAAAAGATCCAGGGGGAAAATAAGTAATCACAGTGAAAAATCATAAAAAACAGAAAGGAATAAGAATAAAAAGTGTGGCATAAAAGAAAATGAAACAAGAAGAAAAACAATAAAATAAAAGACCAGAAGGATGAAAAGAGTAGGAGAAAAAAAAATTGAAGACCAATTAAGAGGTGGAATGTAAGAAAAGCAAAGGAAGTGGGAAAATGAAAGAAAGAAAAGAAACTAAAGAAAGAAAAAAAGAAGGAAATGAAAATAGGAAACAAAGAAAGAGAAAAAAAACAACAACAACAACAACAAAAATCCCAGGAAAAATACAAGTAAATTTTTTTAAAATGGTAAAAAGAATTCCCTCTTAAGCCACTTGGAACCATCTCAGACTGCCAGTGCTCAGCAATTAATCACCCTGCAATCTGCCCTCCACAGGTAAGGTACCCAGTTTTAGAATAAAAAATAAAGAATTAAATGATAATAATAATTTTTAAAAATATATAAAGTAACAAATCAAAATACCTTAAGAAAAGAAAAATCTCCATCTGTAAGTTCTCTGTCACAAAGTTCCAGCTGGATAACTCTCCCCCTTGCATTAGGAAATTCAAGGGATCAAACCAGACACCTAGTATACATGAGGCAGGCCTTCATCACTGGAGCTACACTCTCTTCACAGGTCAAGTAGACTTCTGAAAGCTTATTTGTTTCTTGCCACCCTTTATCACCTTCATGCAACTTGGACTTCTAACAGTTTGCCAGTTATATCTCTTGGCTTCCTTCTCTCCAGGACTGTTAGGTGCCTGTCATTTCAAACCTTCAATGACCTGGTTCCTCTGTTGCCCAAGGAAGGTGAGTGTGACAGCCTGCTGACACTATCCCCCCTCCCCTATCCTTGGGGCAGCTTCAGTTCTGGCTAGGGTATTTTGTCCCTCTCTTTCACTTGCCCTATCTCACCTCCCTCTTAAATTTCTCTATGATTTTGCTGGGTTCTAGTCCCTCACCTGTTTGCCCTTCAGCTCCACCATGGATGGTTCTCTTTCAACCTCCAATTGCTTGGCTGGCTACATCTGAGACTCTTAATGATGCTCAGCTGGCCAAAATCACTGAAGAGTTACCACTCTCTTGCCTCTCCCATAACCCTCTTCCTTCCAGTTGGCTGCAGTAAGCCCAGGGTCTTACTGAGTCCCTGTCAGTTGACTGCAGTGAGCCAAGTGTCTTACTGAGGTTATTTTCCTTGAGGAAAGGGGATGTGTGCCATTCCCAGCTGCAGGGCTGAGTAACTTATGGTTCTCATTTGGCTTCTTTGTCCATCTGCCCCTCTCCTTCCTGGATGATGTGCCACCCTCTTCTTGTCTGCAGATCCCCAAAGCAGCTCCCTTGGATATGTTTGCTCATCCCCCATTGTTTTTGTGAAAGAGTTGAGCCCTGCCTAGCTACTCCAAAGCCATATTCCTGGAAGTCCCCCTATTTCTAAATAAAGTCAGTCACAAGACTGCTGTTAGGATTTGAACATATCTTCTCTGGGAGTACAACTCAAACCCCACACTGTTTTTCCTTTGGTGAGACAAGATTAATCTCTTCAGGTGGGAGTTTGATGGAAGACTCCTTGGGGCAGACTTGATTTCTGTTAGCTGACTTCTTGGGGCAAACTGGAGGTTGGGTGGCTCTATTCTCAGGGTATGGTGGAGGTTGGATGGTCATTTCTTTAGAGTGTGAAGGAGGATGTTTGGCTGCCTTCTCAGGGCAGACTATTATAGATTCATCTGGCAAAGTCTCAGCAATATTTAGGGTTTCTACGTCCCCATTGGCATCATCATCAAGCCATATATATCTATCCTGATCCTCAGGATTCCACTCCTTTTCCATCAATGCCTTCACTTTAGCAGCAGACACCGTGCAAGGTTTAGATTTTAGTTTCCATTGTAACTCTGCTACTCACACAATGAGACACTGGGTCTAGTTTTCAAAGATCACAATTTTGTGGCTCGAAGAAACAAAATTTTCCTTCAGGGCACATATAGAAACTTTCACATAATTCATGCAGCACTAAAGTTGCAAATTTGAAGCAAATTTGAAGCTCATACCTTTCTTTGGAAACTGTATCCAGCATACTTAGGAAGAGTCAGCCAACATCATTGTACCTTTTAACTCCACAAAACTCTTTTAAGGTATTAAAAACACACTAACCCAGAGTTTTGCCTCTTATAAGCATGGATTTACTCATACCCAGTGATGATATTTTGTGTATCACTATTGCCAAATCAAGCCATGGACTATCAGTGGTCTTTATTGAAAACAGAGACATTAGTGCCCTTGAATCTTATCAGAGTAGAGTGACAATTGCACGAATCCCAGAACCAATTCAGAAATAATATCCTGTTTCTCAAGAAACACTCCTGGTATCAAGCTGTATTAATGAGGGTTAGCTAGGGATACAGAATTGACAGGAGACATTTATAAATGTATGAGATTTTATTAAATTGTCTCACATGACCATAGGGATGCACAAGTCCAAATTCTGTATGGGTGGCTGGAAGTCTACTGCTAAATAATCAGTAAGTCAAAAAACCTTAAAATTAAATTTAGTTTAAAATGATACCATTTACAGTTTCATCAAAAAATAAAATTTCTAAGAATTAATACAAGAAATGATTTCTAGTAAGAAATGCAAAACCTCTGCAATTAACACTACAAAATATTATTGAGAGAAATGTAAGGATGCCTAAGTAAATGGAGAACTACACCATGTTTATGGGTTAGAAAATGCAATATTTTAAAGATTACAGCTCTCTATTATAAATTTTCTATACATTAATTCCAATCACAATCAAAATTTCAGCATTTTTTTTAAATTGAGAAGCTTATTCTCAAAGAAAGGCAAATGTCTGAGAGGAATCGTGGCAAATATTGAAGAACTGGGCATCTGGTGGGACTTCTTTCAGTGTCCCCAGGATGCCATTGAAGAGAGGGAAGTGCCCTCATCTGGTGTTGCAACAGGATCATTATGGTTTTATTTTCATCATCCACTCAGGGGTGTCATTCCTTACAAATCTGGAAAAAGGTGGTCCTGAATGCACCACTTCCATTTTATGATACTATATTTTTGGGCAATGCCTGGTCACCAGGCAGGATAATGTCTGTTAGCCAGGACTCGGGACATGATGGGGATTTCTGGCCTCAGCAGGACCTGGGAGCTCTTGGTGATCCTTTCATTTCTGTTAAGGCCCAATAGCATGCAGAAGTTGCCCCTCAAAAGGGGAGTGATGCTGGGTTGTGCCTGGGAACATCTTTAAGCAAATTCCCAGGAATCTGTGCATTACTCTTTTCCCCTCCTTCTCCCAGAAGAACTTGTTGGTGTGCATCCAGGCGAGAGAAACTTTGAGCTCAAATGTAGATCCAGGCTCTAAAGTTAAAAAAGTCACTTTTACCTCTTGCAGGGACTTCTCTGCCTCCCTTCCCCAGTGGAAAATACCTACTTTTTATGTCATCTGATATAGGAATTCCAGGAAGATACCAAGATGAGGCCAATATGCATATAGCCCCATAAAATTTATGCCTCTTTTTTGGAGCTGTGTGACTTTAATTTGTCCCAAAATGTGACAGGGGACTGATGCTGGTCTCCAGCCCATATACTACTGTATTAGTCAGGGTTTTCTAGGGAAACAAAACCCACAGGAGTGATATCTGTAAATAATATGAGATTTTATCAAATTGTCTTATGTGACCATGGGAATGCATAAGTCCAAATTCCGTATGATAGTTTGCAAGCCATGAAGGTCTCTGGTGAATTCCACAGAAGATGATGGCTGCTTGAAGTAGAGGTAGAAATTCTCTCTCATTATATATATATTTGCCTAAAAAGATCAGAACATACTAAATCCTTCCATAATAGGGTGCAGGCCTTTGGGTAATATTAACTTTTTAAAAAAAAAGATTTATTTATTTATTTATCCCCCCCCTTGCTGCTTATGTTTTACTGTGTCCATTCACTGTGTGTTTCTTCCATGTCTGATTATCTCCCCCTTGTTGTGAGGTCCTGCTGCATCAGCCCACCGCGCCGTGAGGGCCAGTCTGCTCTCACAAGGAGGCCTGCGGGAAGCGAACCCGGGGCCTCCCGCATGGTAAACAGGGGCTCTATCCATTGAGCCACACCTGCTTCCCAATATTCACTATTAAACATGCAATCCTTAAATACCACAACATGAAACTAATACAATTTATGTCATATGATAAGGGGAAAGAATGTGGAAGAAAACAAAGATATTTAGGTATATATACAAACATATTCATAACAATTCAAGACAGAAATATTCATGGCCACTATAGTCCTCATTTCTGTAAGTAGTCATGTAGTTGAAGTTTGTATTTTTTTTATTGTTCATAAAAATCAAGATTTTTCACAGTACATAACAATATTTGTAAAATGATATACAAATATATATGCATATATGTGTATTTTCTTACATAAATGTTATTTTATATATATATATATATATTTTAAAGGTACTTAGATTGCCTAATTATTACTCAGAAATTACAAGGATTCCCATGTTCCCCGCCTCCCACACCTCCCACAACATCCCACATCAACATCCTTCATCAGTGTGGAACATCACCCATAATGGATATACAGATCCTGGGGCTTTACCACCAAGCATAGAGTGCATTTCACATCCTAGACCACCCTCTCTCCCACACAGTTCTATGTGGTATATGCTGATGTAAAATGGCCTACATCTGTGGCCACAATGCCACTCATGACAACCCCCAAGTCCAAAAAACCACTGTATTTTGACTGACTCTCCCCACCCTACCACGAAAATGTCCAGTGGCCACTGTCTCCACCTCACTGTTACAATGTCTTCCATTGCTTGAATCACAATATACGACAGAACACCACCAAGTCCATTCTAGTCCATAGCTCTCCCCCAATCCTGAGGGTTTTGGGATGGTGATGCCCAGTCCACCTCCAAGTGAGAGAAGGTTTATATTCCATGGATGCAGTGGATGGGATTATCCTGCCTGCAGCTGCAGGCCCCCTCCATTCCCTGGGATGGCTGTTGCCCATAGTTGTCTCCTCACCAGGTGACTTGGATGAGTCCATTGAGCTATAGGGTAGGGTTTGCAGCTGCACTGAGATTGCAGGCACAGCTGGCACATAGGTAGGCCAGAGGCTCCAGTTTCTGGAGGTACATTTAAAAACTCAAGCATCACATATAGGTTTGAATAGAAGGGACTAAGGGACCATGTGCAGGGAGGACTTATTTGAGTCTGACTCTGTCACTCTCAGGAGCACAGATTTCAAAGAGGAGCCCACTAATAAGGCATCCATCTCTGGGGCTATCCCCAATTATATAGGACCTGGGTGTCTCCAGAGCCATCAGGAGCCCCTCTGAATGGGGTGACATCCACCCTGGTGTTCTATGAGATCCTACTGAGGTATGCGTAAGCATTACCTCTGGGATGTCCTCCCGACTCTCTTTGAAGTCTCTTAGCCACATAAACTCATTTCTCTTTACTCTTTCCCCGTTTTATTCAAGGTTTTTTTTTTTCCAATCATGTTGCCAGTTGGCCCTTGTTATTGAACCCTCATTGCTAGGGAGGCTCATCCCCAGGAGTCATGTCCCAAGTTGGGGGGAAGGTAACGCATTCAAATGCTGAGTTTGGCTTAGAGAGAGGCCACATTTGAACAACAAGGAGGCTCTCAGATGGCAACCCTTAGGCACCCCATAACAGTAGGCCAAGTTTCAGTTACACGAGCAAAGACTCATAAGGCTAGTCCTCAATAACCGGAACTCTTCAGTGGGCCATCCTCTTTTGCCAGACACTTTCTCTGCACTCAGGGGACTGCTGCTGCTCCCTTGGAGAATGTGGCAAAGTTCTCCAGGCTGGGAATTCAGTTTCCCTTATTTATTGAATGATTGTCTGCCCTCTGTGCCCATGCCCCATCCCTGGATAATTTGAACAACTTTATATAGCTTTCATGTATATTCAGATGAACTTACTCCCCTGAATCCCACATCCCAGACACCCCGCACCAATGAACTTATACAGCACCCACTGTAACCCCTCTGTGATCCAAACCTTCCCTGAACATGAAGCCCATATAATAACAAAATACAATTAATATGAAAAAGATATAATAATGATAAGGTTAAATGCAAGAGATAAGTACAAGGAAGCTCAGAAGGAAAAAAAAAAAGGAAGCTAAACTAAAAACAAAATATAATTAGTGGGTTGGGACATTCAAAAAATGGGGAAAAAATTTTTTTTTATTCTTTTTTCGTTTTATCACTGCATTATCGGAGGTCCAGTGTAACATGACACCTTGCCCATCTCATTCCCCAGTGTCTCCCAAATTTTTGTTTAATTTTCAAAGAAGTTTTAGGTCACAGCAGAGTCACACACAGAATACTAAAGACTCCCACATACCCAACCTCCCAACCCATATTAAAACCTTTTTTTTGTTGTTGTTGTTTTTATAATGGATATTAGCATTGTTATAAGAGTTATACAGATAGTAAAGTATAGCAACTAAGCATCCTTGATGGTTTACAGTATATTTACGATTTAGACTGTACAGTTTAATAATTTTTGTTAATATTTACGATGTACTGTGTCCATTACTGTGAGGCAATGAGAAACATCACCCGTGACCACTAAATACCCCATTGGACCTTAACTGTTCCTTCCACCCCATCCCCCTGTGGCATATGACACTCCGCAGTCTTGACTCATGGAATGTCAAGATTCATAGTTACATGCCCTTCCTAATCTACCCATCTGTCAACCCTGCACGACCAAACCCAGTAATATCACTTCCCATCTGTCCTATCCTTCAATATGCAACTATACTATATCCCTTTACCATAGATTATGTCCATATGGGTGATGGCTCACTGCCTACTTTTCTCTTTCTCTCCCTTGTTAACCTATCTTTCAGAAAATGGTTCTTGGAGAATGCTCTCTTTCCTCAGTTCAAATCAGTGAGGTCATATACTGTTCATCCTTCAATGCCTGGCTTGCTTCACTCAACATAAGATCTTCAAGATTCATCCACGTTATTCCATGTGATAGCACTTTATTCCTTCTTACAGCTGAGTAATATTCCATTGTATATGTGCCACATTTTGCTTATCCATTCATCTGTTGATGGGCACCGGGGCTGATTCCAACTTTTGGCAATGGTGGACAATGCTGCTATGAACATTGGTGGGCATATATCTGTTCGTGTCTTTGCTTTCAGTTCTTCTGGGTATATACCCAGCAGTGGGATCGCTGGATCATATGGAAGATCTATTGTTAGTTTTCTGAGGAACTGCCAAACTGTCCTCCACAGTGGCTGGACCATTCCACAATCCCACCAGCAGTGGATGAGGGTTCCTATTCCTCCACATCCTCTCCAACACTTACATCCTGCTGTTTTTTTAATAGCTGCCATTCTGATGGGTGCAAGATGGTATCTCATTGTAGTTTTGATTTGCATTATTCATCACTGCTTTCTTCCACTACTCTTTCCATGTTTCATTTACCTTCAGCAAGCATCTCAGTTGGCCATGGTTCATTTTCTAGTGGGGTGAACCAAACATTCATTCCTGAAGATTATGGGCCATTGTTGGTCATGCCTGGATTGGGTTGTTGCAATTTGCCACAGACTTTAATTACAGGATATGGAAGTACTAAAAGATGCCCTAGGATATCTCCTGTAATCCAGGAAAATTTTTCTTTACTTTCTTTGTGTAGTTGCAGTCCTAGTTCCCCTTGATAGTGAAGATTTATCTCCCAAGCCCATACAAAAATTCCCTTTTTGCTGGTTAGTTCAGAGACAGGAGGAGCCCAAAATCACCAATGGCAGTGTTATTTTCCAATTCAATGGAATCACTGTTTTGATTCCTGGTGGAAGCATCCTCCTTTTGGAACTAGGACCTGTAGACCAGCACAGCTTAAGGTTCCAGGGACAGGAAGCAAAAGTTCTCTGAGTGTGTAACTAGGGATAATGATGTATGGTGCGTCTCCCAATTCCACCCCTTGTTTCCTGGACCCATGAATACTGGCTATGGGAGGTAGAGCACCACAGAATGGGCACTGATTTAGAACATACACAGTGTCCTGGAGAACCTTGTCAAACCCTGCAAAATATTACCTCCTACTTGGCACTGTAATTGAGTGTTCAAAAGATCATTCCACCATACCATCAATCCAGTTGCTTCAGGGTGATGTTCAGCAAATTCCATGAACATGTGCACATTTACACACATCATTTCCTTTGAAGTGGGTTTCTTGATCAGATGAAATGCCATGTGAAGTGCCATGGCAGTGGATAAGACATTTGATAATTCCACGGATTGTAGTTTGAAAAAAGCATTCCATTCAGGAAAGGCAAACCCACATCTGGAGTATATATTTATTCTTGTTAGAAGAAACCACTGTGCTTTCCATGATGGAAGTTGTTGAATGTAATCAACCTACCACTAGCTGGGAAACTGATCACCTTGGTGAACAGTACCATATCTGGGGCTGAGTGTGGGTCTCTTCTGCTGGCAGATTGAGCACTCAGCATTGGATGTAACAAGATTGGACATAGTGAGGGGAAGTCTATGTTGCTGAGCCCACGCATACCCTCCTATCCCCAACACCATGGCCACTTTGCTCAAGAGTGGCTGGGGAAAGAGACTGACTAATATCCACAGAACAGGTCATCTTATCAATTTGATTATTAAAATCTTCCTCTGCTGAAGTCATCCTCTGTTGAGCATTCACTTGGGACACAAATGTGACCAATGTTTTTAAAACTTGTTCTATCCAAGTCCTTGACCATACATCCAAACCACTGGCAAAAGCCTATGAATCAATGTATAAATACATCTCTGCTCATCTCTCCTTTCAAGCAAAATTAACAACCAGGTGCATTGCTTCAAGTTCTGCACACTGAGAAGATTTCCCCTCATCTCTGTCTTTCAAGGATGTCTCAGAATGGGGCTGGAATGCTGCTACTGTCCACTTTTTGGTGGTACCAGCATATTGTGCAGAACCATCTGTAAAGCAGGACTGAGTTTTCTCTTCCTTGGTCAACTGATTATAAGGGACTTCCCAAGAGGTCATAGGTGTTGATTGGGAAAGAGAACCTAATGTGGCAGGAGTGGTGGCCTTGGGTATTTAGAAACTTCCTCATGTAACTTACCTCTGCCTTCAGGATCTTCTCAAACCCTATCTCATATATATCACTTCCATTTTATGAGGGAGTGCTACTGTGCATGCCCAACTTTATGGTTTGGTGAGTCAGACTTTATCTAGCTCATGGCAAGCAACTCAGACCTCATGGTAACCTGATGGCCCATGGTTAAAGCATTCAGTCTCTACTATGTCCCAGCAGCAGGGATTTGCTCCAAAATCCTAAGGGTGTGCATTGTGATTCTCCTATAGGGGTCTTCCAAAATGGCATCTCTATTTTCTACTGACACTTTCAGCATCATTAGATCTGCAGACTTCTTCACAACCAGTTTTCCAAACATGTTACTTCCAAATCCCTGACCATCCAGTGAAACCATTGATGACAGCCAATGAATCAGTTTATTAATGCACCTCTGGCCATTTCTCTTTCCAAGCTAAATGAATGACTAGGTGAACTGCTCAAAGTTTTGCCCACTGGGGCATATCTTTTCCCCACTTTCCTTCAGGGATGCCCCAGAAATTGGCTGCATTGCTGCAGATTTACACATTCAGATGGTACCTGCATAACCTACAGATCCATCTTGAACAAAGCCCAAGTTTTCTCCTCAGTCAATTGATTTTATAGAACTCCCCAAGAGGCTATAGCTTTGGGATAGATAGAGAAGGTAATGTGGGGAGGAGGCAAGATGCCATCGGTTTAGGAGGATACTAATGAACTAGCTCTCACGGGTTGGCCGATTGAGGACAGGGTCCTGCCCGAGGGTCTGTGCTGTGGGCGCACTGAGCGAGAAGCTTGGGTAATATAACAGCAGGCAGATCGATGGTGTGGAGTGATCAGTGGAGATTCATGAGTTCTGAGCCTGCCTGTGGTGGTTAACACAGATGGCTGAGCCCCACGCACACAAAAAACAGCTGGTTGGAGCCCTGAATCCTACATATGCGACTCCCACAGGCATGAGGGAGCATACTCTGAGGAAGGGAGGGCTCTGACAGAAGGTGGAGAGGGGTTTAACTTCTGTGAATTTGGCTGCCTGGACCCCCTCATAGTTTGGGGACCAGATAAGCTGGCTTGAAATAGTGCCAGGCTGAGGGGAGAGGCAAATCTGCTGAGCAAACTTGATTTGCCCAGCAGCCCGCTGACACTGAGGCCTGGCCCCAGAGAGGGCAGAGCCAGGCAATTTTATCACTCTGCACTGACAAGCATCAAAGTTTCAGTGCTCCTGGGGTGGTCAGGCAGTGAGTAGGGCTTGATTAGTTTCCACGAGCCTATTTAGGGTTCCCTCAGTGAAGG
>JAQZBX010052191.1:0-19197 GCA_029593785.1 Cabassous unicinctus
AAAAAAAAAACTGTGATTCACATAAGAAAGGCAATTAATGTAATCAAATGAAGGAATAAAAACACATGGTAATATCAATTGACACAGAAAAGGCACCTTCTTGATTAAAAAAACGCTTAGAAAACTAGGAATAGAAGGAAACCTTCTCAACATATTAAATGGCATATATGTAAAACTCACAGTTAACATTACACTCAGTGGCGAAAGACTGAAAGCTTTCCCTCTAAGATCAGGAACAAGATAGGATGCCCATTGTCATCATTGTTATTTAACATTGCACATGAAAGTTCTAGCCAGAGCAGTTAGGCAAGAAAAAGAAATAAAAGGTATCCAAATTGGAAAGGAAGAAGTAAAACTTTCCCAATTTGCTGATGACATGATCCTATATACAGAAAAACTGAAAAATCCATAACAGCTAATAAAGCTAATAAGCAAATTCAGCAAAGTGATGGTGTACAATATCAATCTGAATAAAAAATTAACAGTGTTTCTATACAATAGTAATGGACAATCTGAAGAGGAAATCAAGAAAAACATTTCATTTACAATAGCAACTAAAAGAATCAAATATCTAGGAATAAATTTAACCAAGGATATGAAGGACTTGTACCCAGAAAACTACAAACATTGCTAAAAGAAATTTTAAAAGACCTAAATAAATCGAAGGATATTCCATGTTCATGAATTGTGAGACTAAATATTGTTAACATGTCAATTCTACCCAAAGAGATTTACAGATTTACCACAATCCCAATCAAAATTCCAACAGCCTTTTATGCAGAAATGGATACATTTTCCATCAAATTTATATGGAGGATAAGGAACCCCAAATAATCAAACCATCATGAAAAAGAAGACCAAGTTGGAGGACTCTTATTTCCTGAACTTAAAATTTATTACAAAGCCACAGTAATCAAAAAAAGCATGGTACTAGCACAAGGACATACACAGAGACCAATGTAATTGGATTAAGAGCTCAGAAATCAACCCTCATATTTATGGCCAACTGATTTTTGACAAGGGTGCAAAGTGGACTGTATTGGGAAAGAATGGTCTCTTCAACAAATAGTGCTGGAAAAACTGGAAAAACTGAAAAATGTTGACAGTGGCATCTCCATTTGCAAAAGAATGAAGGTAGACCCCTACTTCACACCATATACAAATTTAACTTAAAGTGGATCAAGTCCTAAATATAAGAATCAATATTATAAAACTCCTTGAAGAAAACATTGGGAAGCATCTTCAGGACTTTGTGTTAGACAATGGTTTCTTAGACTTTACACCAAAAGCATGAGCAACAAAAAAGTAGATAAATGGGGCCTCATCAAAATTAAAAACTTTTATCATGAAAGTAAAAAAGACAACCTACAGAATGGCAGAAAATATTTGGAAACCTTATATCTAATAAGGGTTTAATCTCCAGAATATATAAAGAATTCCTACAACTCAGTAAGAAAAAGACAATCCAATTTAAAAATGGTCAAAAGACTTGAATAGACATTTATATACAAATGGCCAAAAAGCACATGAAAAGATACACAACATCATTATGCATTAGGGAAATGCAAATCATAACCACAATGAGATACCATTTCACACTCACTAGAATGGCTACTTTTTTTTTTAATGGAAAATTGCAAGTTTGGAGAGGCTGTGGATAAATAGGAACACTTGTTTATTGCTGGTGGGAATGTAAAATGGTACATCTACTAAGGAAAACAGTTTTGTGATTCCTCAGAAAGTTAAGTATATAATTACCATATGGCCCAGCAATTCCTCTTCCAGATATGTACCCAAAAGAATCAAAAGCAGGGACTTGAACAGATCTTTGCACACCAATGTTGACAGTGGCATTATTCACAATTGTGAAAAGATAGAAACAATCCAATTGTCTATCAACAGATGAATGGACAAAAAAATGTAGTATTTACATACAAGGGAATATTATCCTGCCATAAAAAGGAAGGAAGTCCTGATGCATGTGACAACATGAATGAATCCTGAAGACATTATGTTGAATAAAATAAGCCAGATACAAAAGGACATATATTATGTGATCTCACTGATATGAAAGAATTAGATCAAGAAAATTCATAGTCAGAAGCTAGAACATAGGCTATTGGGGGCTAGTGTGGGGGTAGGGAATGGGGACTTAATGCTTAATTGGTACAGTTTCTATTTGGGGTGATGGAAAGGTTTTGGTAATGGATGGTGGTGATGGTAGCCCAACATTGTGAATGTAATTAACAGCACTGAATTTTGCATTTGAATGTGGCAAAAGGGGAAATTTTAGGTTGTACATGCTACTAGAATAAAAATTTAAACAAAAATATAGGACTGGTCAACACAAACAGGGAACCCAAGTGTAAACCCTAAAGTAAATCATAATAGTACAATTATAATAATATTCTTTCAATTGTAACATGTATCACATTGATGCATGTGTTTATAATGGGGGAAAGGGGTATGGGAACTTGTATTTTCTGAAGGATCTTTCTATAAACCTATTTCTTCTTCATTAAAAATAAACACAGATAAATGGATTTATTTTAATTAAAAAAAAATAGTGCCATGAAAATATCCTTCATATTTTAGATTTAGATTTCAGTATGCCATATGATATTTGGCATACTGAAATCTAAATAAGGAATACACCAAAATATTAACAGTGGTTATCTCTTGGCAAAGAAATTATGGATTAATTTTATCTTTGTCTTTATATTTTTGAATTAATATTTTTCCTTAAAATATTATAGTAAGGTTAGATAAGCATATGAGCTTCTATTAAACCCAGTAGAAATCCATCATTCATAATGGCTGTAGCCACATCCTCTATTCAGAGGGAAAGAAAGGTCATTTAAAAATTGACATAGAAAGCATTTTCAGTAAACAGGATTGAACTAAGGTGTTTTTTCCATTACCTTCTTCTTTTCCTCTTAACATGTCACAGATGGACTAGCTATATTAGATGGGAATTAGATAGGCAATTATTCTAGAAGAGAAGTCCAAATAGATTTATTTTCATTCTAACAGTTTATTTTAATATTGACTTGTTTCCTACACTAAATAGAGAGTATGATTTAGAATCTACAAAGAAATTCCTTTTATAATACCTAGAGTGACTATATATAATCCCTTGTCATGCTTAATGGTCTTCAGTTGCACGGGCTGTTACTCTCTTTGGTTGATTGGCAGTTATATTATAATAAAAAGGGATTCATATTTTAGCCACTCACAGTTTATTGCAGCAACTGAGATTGAAGTTTTATATTTTCCTCACTTTGATTCTTTGGATGTGTTTTCTTTAACATAGATCTATTGTTTTCATTTTTAAATGCTTTTCCTTTAAATTTCTTTTAGGTACTTCCTGTGCATTTTATGGGCCTCCATTCTTATTATTGCTCCGGTTGTCATTTCTGAAATCAATGAAGCATAGCTTTTTATAGGGTTGACTTGTACCAATGTAGTAAACTAGAAGAAACTTTTGGCATTCTATTTCTCTGCAATTTCCTCCTC
This sequence comes from Cabassous unicinctus, assembly GCA_029593785.1. Taxonomy (NCBI): domain Eukaryota; kingdom Metazoa; phylum Chordata; class Mammalia; order Cingulata; family Chlamyphoridae; genus Cabassous; species Cabassous unicinctus. The sequence continues at coordinate 3,517 of JAQZBX010052191.1, forward strand.
AAATAATGACTCTGTATGTAGTTAGACTACCGTTTGAAGTCCTAAATTTATGGTCTTTCATCTTATGTTCATTTTTGTCATTTTTCATATATTGCAGTATTCTCCTTCCACTGTGAATTAGTAAAGGAAGCAAGGAATTAGAGTCAAAAGGCCTGGATTAAGTCCAATTCCACCAGTACTGATTCTGTGAATCACTTGACTTCTTTGAACTGTACTTTTCTCTTCTGTAAAAAGGGAATAACAGTAATTACATCACAGGAATTATTAAAAATAATAATAATGATGCCATAACATTTTAGAGTTTATACTTTTAGTTTTCTATCCTGACTCAGGAGCAAGAAGTAACCAAAGAAGAGAAAGGACAGAGTGTAATTCAAAGGAAATAAAATTTGCCTTCAAAATTGAGCCTAAAATGTATCCTTGTCACATTCTCACTGCCACATGCCACCCTTCACTTTTTCAGCCTGCAGTATTTTACTGGTAGTTTAGTTGGGGAGGTTTCAATAACTTGAGGAAAAGTTTCAATACTGAAAGAATTTGCAGGGAGTGGTTGGAAGGAGTGGCAAAGAGCCCAAAAGAAAACAAAACACTCCCCTAGCGCTACAACCATCTATCCAATCTATATAGATTGCCCTCCAGAAATCCTTTGTTATCTGGAGGGCAAACTATATATTTTGCCACATCCTTTCCTTAAGCCAATGTGGAAATAGGTAGGGATTCTGAGAGAGGAATAAAAACAGATGGATGGTGTATTAGTCAGCCAAAGGGGTGTTGATGCAAAGTACCAGAAATCTATTGGGTTTTATAAAGGGAATTTATTTGGGGTAGAAGCTTACAGCTACCAGGCCCTAAAGAGTCCAACACAAGGTACCATAAGAGGTACTTTCTCACCCAGAGTTATTTGTCACGTGTTGAGCAAGACGGTGGGGGATGTCTGCAAAGGTTCACCCTTCTTCATCTTAAGGCTCCGTGGTCCCAGCTTCTTCTGATCTCAGCTGTAGGCTGGGATAAGTTTCGTCTCTCTTCCGGGGCTCATTTCTCTCCAGGCTCAGCTGCAGATATAGGCTATTAACCTCATTCTCTTCCCAGGGCCTCTGTTGTATCTACGGAGCTGTCTCTATTCCTCTGTGTTCTTCTCCTGTGTATTTACTTCCCAGGGCTTCAGCATCAAAACTCAAACTCTCTCCTCTGTGGAGTTTTCTTCTCTGTGAGTCCCCGCCCACCAAGGGGGCAGGGACTCAACATCCTACTGACATGGCTGAATCAAAGCCCTAATTTTAATTTAATCAAGTAAAAGTAAAACTTCTGAACTTAATACAACCAAAGAGGAACATGCCCAGAGGAACAGACCAGTTTACAAACATAATCCAATATCTATTTTTGGAATTCATAAAAAATATCAAATTGCTACAGATGGCTATGCAGGTGTGTAATTAGGTAGATATAGGGTCACTTAATCTCATGGAAATTAATGGTGTATTGGAAGGTAAGGAATATATGGACTTGATAAAATGTATGAAAAACACATCCTCTAGGAGTTTGACAAGACAACCTGGAGCATGTGTGATGGGAGGTCTGAATCTTAGGGCAGCTAGAGAAAGGGAACAAAGTAATAGTTCTAGGCTACTGATTTGGCAATTTGAAATGGGCTTGACAATGACAGAGTGGTTGGTTGTGAGTGCAAATACAAGAAGGAATGTAATTTAGTGAGTAGTTGCTTTTTATTTCATTGTGGTTTTTCCTTACTAATTAAAGCACTTGTCCACTGCTTAATACTTAATTTACTTTCTATTACCTTTTAAAAATCTGTTTGGTATTTCCCATAACTAATAAATTGTTTTGCACTAACTATGAATAATACTAATGAAAATTGCATTGCATCAAAAGTATGGATACATTCCATCAAAAGTATGGATAGATTCTGTGTACCTGATACAAAAATGAGAAGATTCTTATGATACTACATAATTCAACACATTCACTGCAAACATGGGCCCTCAATTTACTCATCTATATGCAGAAGATAACAATATTTATTATATAAGATGTTATGGTGATGAATTAGGCTAATGTTTATAAAACACTGAAAATACTGAAGGACAATTAATTCTTTTGTTTTTTCATGATGCTTTTTTGTGTGTGTATATGTGTGTGAATGTGTTTTAAACATTTCCCACCTTGAAAGAAAAATGACAATATATACTTTGTTGACCCAAAAGACAGAAATTAAAGTACTTCTTTAAGTTAAAAGGAGATATCATCATCTGTTATAAAGGCTCCAAGGGTTTTATGTTATTCATAGGCTGGCTGAACTACTCTATTCTTTGATTAGGACCTACTAGTGACTCATGTTTCCTTCCCAAATTCTCCGTATGGTAATGCCAATGTTTATCCTTTGTCTTTCACTTTGTAAATTGGAAGCAGATAAATTGTTTTTTAAGTTTCACAAGTCTACAACCACAGGGGAATTTGACCTAAGACAAACTGTGTTTGTGATGTGATTTTGTACATAACATTGTTATTGATTTAAGGTTTTGGGCTTTTTTTTAATATTGTAATTTTTTTTTTAATTCAGAGGGTGGAGTGTGGCAGTTTGATATTATTTATGAAGCCCAAAAAGATATTATATTTGTATACTGATCTGTTCCTCTGGGCGTGATACCCTTTGATTGTATTAAATTCACAGGTTTTACATTTACTTGATTAAATCAAGATTAGGGCTTTGATTCGGCCACATCATTAGGGCATGCAGGGTTGAGTCCCCACCCACTTTCTGGACTATATAAAAGGATACTCACTCAAGGAGAACACAGGAATAGAGAGAGCTCCATAGACACGGCAGAGGAGAGAACTTGATCCTGGAGCCTGGAGACAGATGAGCCATTTCGCCTAAAAGTTTGCAGCAAAAGAGATCAGAACCCTGAGCAGCCAGACGCCCCAGAAAGAAATGAGCCCTCCAGACTATAGCTAAGATTGGAGTTGGACGCATGGAGCCTTAAGAGAGAGAGGAAGGCTGAACCCTCGCAGACATTGCCAGCCATCTTGCTTCAACACGTGGCAACAGACTCTGGGTAAGGAAGTGCCTCTTACGGTACCTTGAGTTGGACTCTTTAGGGCCTTGTAACTGTAAGCTTTTACCCCAAATAAATACATTTCTGTTACTTCGCATCAGCACCCCTTTGGCGGACATTAATAAATGAAATAATTTAGGCAAGAATCTCAGTAGATGCTAAAACCATTAGGTGAAAAGGGGACTGGGTAATTGAAGGTGTCAAAAATTTAGCCCACAAATTACTTGTCAATCATAAAAGGAAATAATGGGGGCCTGTGGCTGCACTAATTTAGGGGATCAAATAGCTCACTCCTCATGAGACAACCTGATATTATATGCCTCTTTTCACAAATGAATATGAGTTATACAGCATCACCTATGAAACAGTCTTATCAAAAACATTACCTTAAATCTAATCAAGGCATTAGACCTAACTTCCAGGTTACAGAAAACACAGGAAACAGAAGAACAAGTTAAATGTCATGTTAAGGAAGCAATCACCCCCTAGAATGTGGAATATTCTACATGAGTGGTCTCTTCCAAAGAAAATCTCTTGAAAAGATATTAAAGGAACATAACAACCTTATGACCATCTTTATATCTTGGCTTGAAAAAAAACAAGCAGTTATAAAAGACATTTGGGGAAATTGGGGACATTTTAAATATAGACTGGATGTTAGATTATATTTGAGGCTAATTTTGATGATAATGATATTATGGTTATATAGGAAAATGTCTTATTTTTCAGAATGTGAAGAGGTATAATTTACTTGCAAAATAGAGACAGAAAGTTAAAGTCAAAGAAGACAGAGATAGATTTACTGCAAAACTCTAATAAAATAGTTGTTAGACATATGGGTATTTCTTATGCTAGTTTTTCAATTTTTCTGTTTAAGATTTTTATCATAAAAAGTTGAAAATGTTTATATAGAAAAAAAGACTAAGAAGAAATATGTCAAAATATTAACTGTGCTTCCTTCAGCATAATTGAGTGATTTCCCTCCTGATTTTAAAAATTATTTTCTCTAAGTTCCAATTTTTTCTTAATTAGAATTTATTATCTTTATGGTCAGAAAAAAATTGAGTAAAAGAAATGCAGGCATTGGGTAGAATCATGTTTGAAAAAATAAAAAGTCTTAGTCTTTCCATTTAAGGCAATTGTGATGTGGGCTATTGTTAATGCTTCGGTTCTGACATTACTTAACATGTTAATAGTTTGCAAGAGGAAGTACAAAGCATATTAAGTCATATTTCAAATAGTATCTTGGCAAAGCAATAGGGAGGGCTACAAAAACAGGCCAACCTAAACAAGAACTGCCCACATATGCATTTATAAATGAGGACATTTTTTTTTTTTTAATCTTGAAAAAATACAATATATTTGGGGAAATTATTTTCTTTGTATTTATTCAAAACATAAAGAAGCCTGGAAGGCAGCAAGATCTTGGAATGATAATGGAAACAAATTAGAGATTAGTTTCCAGTAATGTAAGTGAAAAACAGGTTGTTTTAGTTTGCTGCTGATACAAACTACCAGAAATGTGTTGGCTTTTATACAGGGTATTTATTTGGCATAAAAGCTTACAGTTCCTTGGGAAGCAGGTGTAGCTCAGTGGTTGAGCACCTGTTTCCCATGTACAAGGTTCTGGGTTCAATCCTCAGTATCTCTTTCATTTAAAAAAAAAAAGAAAAAAAAAGAAAAAAAAAAAAGCTTACAGTTCCAAGGCCGTGAAAAGTTCAAGGCAAGGCACCATAAGAAGTGCTTTCTCACCCAAGTCAGCTGCTACATGTTGAAACAAGATGGCGGGCACCTCTGCCAAAGTTTCTGCCTTCCCCTCTGGGCTGTACATCTCCCCTTGAGCTGCTTTGTGGGTCCAGCCTCACGGAGCTTCATGCTTAAGCGATCCTGGCATACAGCTTGTCTCTTAGGACTCTATCCTTACAGCTCAGCTATGGGCAAAACTAGTCTTTTTTTCTCACATGGCAGAATCATTTCCTCTGTGTCTGTCTGAGTGTCCATTTATATCAGACCCAGCAAGAGGGCAGGGACTCATCCTGAGTCTAATCAGAAGCCCTGAAGCGATCTTATCAAGTAATCTAATCAATGGACCCTCAACTGAACTTAATGCAATCAAAGGATATTACACCCAGAGGAATAGATTTAGTTTACAAACAATATTTATCTTTTGGGGGATTAATAAAATAATTTCAATTGCCATACTCTACCCTCTGAATACCAAAAAGACATGTCTTTCCATAAGCAAAATACATTGATTACATCACAATATTCCAAAAAACCTTAAATCATTTCAGTAGCAATGGTAAGTACAAAGTCACATCAAAATCAGTTATAGGAATACCATTTGTCTTGGGTCAAAAGTCCCCACTGGCTGTAGACCTGTGAGCAATGCTGATACGGACTGGGTATTGAAGCAAAAGACTGTCTTTCCTTTGCTGGGACCTACTACTCCATGTAATGTTCAAATTGGGGATACAAGAACGCCAAGAAGAGTAAGTCTAGCAAAGCATATAAATAGGATGCCTTCAGGGATTCATTCATCAAAAATGAGCAAAGAATTAAATATGCAGAACCTGCCAAGAGATGACAAAGTGAAGAAATTAGTTACAAAAATAATGTAAAAGTTATTAATGCCAAGAAGAAAGAGAAAGCATTTAGCCCAAGGCTAAGAATAATAGAATTAAATAAAATTAAGAACTGAAAAAAAATTACAGTAAATATTATTTTAAATGGTTTTATTGGAACATATCTTACCACTTGCCTTTACATACTACTGCACCATTTAATAGCAATATTTTCCCTTTACCAGTGACCAATATGGGTTAATGCTCTTCCCTAAAGGCCTTTTAGTCATGGAATAGCTAAGGCTAAGATTCCTTAAATAACGTTGTAGCACAACAGTGCATGAATTTTGCTGCACATGAGAATCACTTGGGCAGCTTTTAAAAATCCCGGTGCTCAAGTTGCATCCTATACCAATAAAATAAAAATGTCTGTGATATAAACTATACAATAGGATATTTTAAAGATAATCAGGGGATGCTGATGTGCAGCAAGCTTTGGGAACTACTGGCATAGTGTACAAAGGCAAATGTTGGGAACCATATTGATTACAGAATTCATGCTGAATCACATATTTTAATAGCCTGGTCAAATCATCTAATTTCTACATAGGAAGAGGCAAGAAATGTGCATTTGCTATTGGCAGCTAAAATGTAGAGCTAAGAAAGCAGGCAATTAGGAGTATAAACTGGTGAGTTGTACCACAGGTTCAGGTTGGTGGGGAACCCTTGTTGGAATGTTGTAGGAACTGATTCCACAGCTGAAAATAAACTGAATGTCTTTTTTTTTTTTAAATCCCATTTTTATGGATAACAGTCAGTAGTCTATATACTCTGTTACTGCATAAAACCAGTTACATCAAATATTTTTTCATCCCTAATCAATGTTGGTTTTAACTTAGATTATCAAATCCCTTTTGAATTTTTTCATTTCTTTTTTGCTTGCTGATAGAATATTTACTAATACCCCTCATTTAATAATTTGGAGGGTTTTTTGAAACACTGTAATTGTAAAAATTATATAAGTATGCATATATATATAAATAAATGATCTAGGTATATGAATTTTGAAATGATTTGAAAAGCATATTAACTTTATTTCACTTGAAAAGCATGTAATCAATCATATTGAGTGTGGCATTTGAAATTAAATTTATAATTTGTGCTTACATAATCCATACAAGAAGCCAAAGATGATCTCTGTAGCAGTTTGATATTATTTATGAATTCCAAAAACAGATATTGGATTGTATTTGTAAACTGGTCTGTTCCTCTGGGTGTATTACGTTGTATTAGACTCAGGGGTTTCACTTTTACTTTATTAAATCAAGATTAGGGCTTTTATTTGACCACGTCATTAGGGCAACTCGGTTTGAGTCCCCGCCTACAGCCAGCCTACAGCTGTGGGCTATATAAACGGATGCTCAATCAGAGACAAGGAAGTAATTACATGGAGAAGGAGAACACAGAGAGTTTAGTTTTGGATGCTGGAGCCCCAGGAAGAGAGCCAAACCATTCACCTGATAGTTTGCAGCTGAAGAGACCAGAACCCTAAACAGCTGAGAAAGCCCAGAAAGAAATGAGCCCCAGGAAGAGAGATGAGCCTTATGCTAGCCTAAGCTGAGTTCAGAAGGAGCTGGGACGATGGAGCCTTAGGAGGAAGAGGAAGGCTGAACCTTCACAGAGACTGGCAGCTATCTTGCTCCAATACGTGGCAACAGACTGGTAAGGGAAGTAACTTATGCCTTGTGAATGTAAGCTTCTACCCCAAATAAATACCCTTTATAAAATCCAACAGATTTCTGGTACTTTGCATCAGTACCCCTTTGGCTGACTAATACAATCTCCCTCTCAAATATTTTCCTTCATCAAAAGAAAACCTGAGGAGGATTTCCAGGAAGATGGTGGATGAGAGAGACGCAGGACTCAAGCAGAAAAAATAGAAGACAAGCAGATATGACCCGGGGGAAAAATGTTCTAGGGTTTAGGATAACAGGGGAAGGCTGGGCACTGCCCAGAGAAGAGAGGGGCAAAGGAAAAGAATCATGATGGCAAAGCTGTGAGTTTAAAAGCCACAGCTGCAAATGCGGGCAACCTCCCCTACACTATAGACACTTTTGAATTCTCAGACCTTGGAGTTGGAGGCTACAGACAAAGGGGGCCCCAGGGATCCACCTCACAAGGAAATGGGAGAGAGAGGTACCCAGCCTAAGGCTAATTCAGTTTTTGATGCAAAAATTTTGTCTGCTGTGTCCCCAGATCACTTCAACGCCAAGTGGGGCTGCACTATTGTTTGCTTTGGGAGCCAGCACGGGACAAAAGAGATCCAACCCTCTGAATCACCCTCCCTACTAACTGGGATTGGTTGTTGAGGACAAGGAGGTGAGTGGAAGTATTTCCTACCCAGGAAAAGGGCAGGGACTGTGAACAAAGGTTGAAGAACAGCTTCGGAGAAAGTTTGAATTGTGAGGCTCTGAATAGAGGCAGGATCCTCTGTCACTTTGTTGCAGTCAGTGTTGCAGTGAACACACTCCAGCCAAGCTTTGAACTGAGGGCTATAGAAGAGCACCATCTGCTGATGGACCAAGGAAGTACATGAGAGGAAATATAAAGTAAATAAGTAAGAGGGGCTTTTCCCATCCTTTAGAGCCTCTCTCGCTAAGGTCCTTGGAAGTGGGTCTGCAACCCATTACTGGGTCCAGGGCCAAGATATGAGCAACTAACAGGGACAATCCTAAAGACCTACAATAGGATGAACCAAAAATCAAAGAATGGCAGTAACATACAGCCTCCTGCAGCTAAATCCTTATGAAAGAGAGAGAAATTGAGCACAGATTAAACTCACCATCATAACCAGATACCTCCAAGCAAAGGAATATATCAAAACCCCAGATAAGACGCAAGATATGAGACAACTAATCAATGAGGTTCATATAAATCTCCAAAATCAAGTCAGTGAGTTGAAAGACAAGATGGCTAAAGAGGCAAAGGGCATCAAGAAGACACTGGGTGAGTACAAAGAAGAATTTGAAAAACTGAATAGAAAAATAACAGAGCTTATGGGAATGAAAGACACCATAGGTGAGATAAAAAACACATTAGAGGCTCTCTCTGCCTAGAGGGGCCCAATTAAATATTGGTGTGTATTTCCATCTTTTGCTCCCATTTCTCAGCAAGCTCTGTTCTTTCCCCCATTTCCCAAATAAAATTCTTTTTACTGGCCTAAAAAAAAACACAAAACACACATTAGAGGGAAGTGGATGTGGCTCAAGCAATTGGGCTCCCATCTACCATATGGGAGTTCCTGGGGCCTCCTGGTGAGGACAAGCTGGCCTGCACCTGCGGAGAGCTAACGGCCTGCGCCCATGCCCACGGAGAGCTGACGGTCTGCGCTCATGGAGAGCTGGCACAGCAAGATGATGCAACAAAAGGAGACAAGCAGACACAGTGAATGGACACAGAGAGCAGACAGCAAATACAAGCAGCGGGGGGGGGGAGGAGTAACTAACTAACTAACTAACTAATCTTAAAAAAACACATTAGAGGCATACAACAGCAGATTCTAAGTGATAGAAGAAAGAATAAGTGATGCAGAAGACAGAACAGCTAAAATTGGAGAGAAGAACAGAGAAAAGAATGGAAAAAATTGAGCAGGGGCTCAAGGATTTGAATGATAACACAAAGTGTAACAACATAGGTTTCATGGGGGCTCCAGAAGGAGAAGAGAAGGGAAAAGGGCAGAAAGAGTATTTGAGGAAATAATGGCTGAAAATTTCCCAACTCTCATGAAAGAAATGAGTGTATATGTCCAAGATGTACAGCATACAACAATCAGAATAAATCCAAATAGACATACTCCAAGACACATACTACACAGAATGTCAAATGTCAAAGATAGAAAATATTCTGAAAACAGCAAGGGAGAAACAAACCATCATATAAAAGGGATGCCCAGTACAACTTAATGCAGATTTCTCATCAGAAACCATGGAGGTGAGAAGATAGTGGTATAATAAAATTAGGATACTGAAAGAGAAAAATTGCCAGCCAAGAATTCTTTATCCAATAAAATTGTCCTTCAAATTTTGAAATATTTGAGTTTAAAATATTCACAAATAAACAGAAACTAAGAGAGTTCCTTTAAAAAAACAAACAAACAAACAAAAAAAACACCTTTTCAAAAAGTATTAAAGGGAGCCTTACTGGAGAGTGGGTGTACCTCAGTGGTTGAATGCCTGCTTCCCATGTACAAGGTCGCAGATGCAATCCCCTATACCTCCTAAAAGATAAATAAATAAAGGCAATGATCTTAGTATTTTAAAAAAAAGGGGGGGAGGATCCTTAGAGCCCATAAGAAAATGACAGGAGAGAGAGGCTTGGAGGAGAGTGTAGAAGGCAAGAATAGCAGAAAGGACAACCAAAAGAATAAAAAGACAGAAGAAAATAAGATATGACATATGAAAGCCAAAGAATAAAATGGTAGAAGTAAATAATGCATTTACAGTAATATCATTGAATATGAATGGATTAAACTCCACAATCAAAAGATATAGGTTGACATAATAGATTTAAAAAACATGAGCCATACATATGCTGCCTATAAGAGATTCACACCCAGGGATACCAATCAGTTGAAAGTGAAAGGTTGGAAAAAGATACTCCACACAAATAGTGACCAAAAAAGACCAGGGGTAGCTATACTAATATCAGACAAAACAAACTTTAAATGCAAAAAAAGTTATAAGAGATACAGAAGGCCATCATATATTCATAAAGGGGACAATCCACCAAGAAGAAATAACAGTCATAAATATCTGTGCACCTAACCAGGGTGCCGCAAAACACATGAGGCAAACTCTGGCAAAAATTGAGGGAGAAACAGACATCTCTACAATTATAGTTGGAGACTTCAACACACCACTCACATCATTAGATAGAACAACTAGAAAGAAGATCAACAAGGAAACAGAGAACTTGAACAATATGATAAATGAGCTAGACCTAACAGACATATACAGAATGCTGCATCCCAAACTCAGCAGGCTATACATTCTTCTCAAGTGTTCATGGATCTTTCTCCAGGATAGATCACATGTTGGGCCACAAAACAGCTCTCAATAAATATAAAAATATTGAAATTATACAAAGCACCTTCTCAGATCAAAATGGAATGAAACTGGAAATCAATAATAACAGGAAAGGGGAAAATTCACAAATGTGTGGAGGCTAAACAACACACTTCTAAATAATCAGTGGATCAAAGAAGAAATTGTAAGAGAATTAGTAAACATCTCAAGATGAATGAAAATAACACAATTTATCAAAACTTATGTGATACAGTGTAGGCAGTGCTGAGAGGGAAATGTCTACATTTAAAAAAGAAGAGCTAAAATCAAAGACCTACCTGAACCCTGGAGGAACTTTAAAAAGAACAGCAAAGCAATCCCAAAGTAAGCAGAAGGTAAGAAATAATAAAGATTAGAGCAAAAATAAATGAAATTGAGAACAACAACAACAACAAATAGAGAAAATCAACAAAACCAAAAGCTTGTTCTTTGAGAAGATCAATAAAATTAACAAACCCTTAGCTAGACTAACAAAGAAAAACAGAGAAAAGATGGAAATAAATAAAATCAGAAATGAAAGGGGGGAAGTTACGACTGACCCCACAGAAATAAAAAAGGATCATCAGAGGCTATTATGAGAAACAGTATGTCAACAATTTGGACAACCTAGATGAAATGAACAAATTCCTAGAAAAGCACAAATAACCTACATTGACTCTACAAGAAATACAAGAACTCAACAAACCAAGCATGTTTAAAAAGACTGAAGCAGTCATCAAAAACCACCCAGCACAGAAAAGTCCAGGACTAGATGGCTTCACAGGTGAATTCCACCAAGCATTTCAAGAAGAATTAACACCAATCCTGTTTAAACTCTTCCAAAAAATTCAAGAGGAAGGAAAATTACCCAGCACATTTTATGAAGCCAACATCACCCTAAATACCAAAGCCAGATGAAGATACTACAAGAAAAGAAAATTACAGACCAATCTCTCTTAACGAACATAGATGCAAAAATTCTAAACAAAACACTTGCAAATAGACTCCAACAGCATATCAAAGGAATTATACACCATGACCAAGTGGGATTTATTCCTGTATGCAAGGGCAGTTCAACATTAAAAAAAATCAATTAACGTAATGCACCACATTAACAAATTTAGGAGGGAAAAAAAGCTACATGATCACCTCGATCGATGCAGAAAAGACATTCAAAAAAATCCAGCATACTTTCTTGATAAAAGCACTTTGTAAGATAGGAATAGAAGGAAAATTCCCCAATATGATAAAAGTCATATATGTAAAACCCACAGCCAACATCATATTCAATGGGGAAATGTTGAAAGCTTTCCCTCTAAGATTGGGAACAAGACGAGGATGCCCAGTTACCATTGATATTCAATATTGTGATAGAAGTTCTAGCTAGAGCAATTAGACAAGAAAAAATAAATAAATAAAAGGCCTCCAAATAAGAAAAGAGGAAGTAAAATTCTCACTATTCACAGATGACATAATCCCATATTTATAAAATTCCAAAATGTCTACAACAAAGCTACTTAAGCAAATAAACAAGTTCAGCAAAGTGGCAGGATAAAAGATCAATATGCAAAATCAGTAATGTTTATGTACACTAGTACTGAATAATCTGAGGAGGCAAAAGATTTGAATAGACATTTGTCCAAAAAAGAAATACAAATAGCTAAAAAGCACATACAAAAATGCAAATCAAATCTACAATGAGATATCATTTCATACCTACTACAATGGCCACTATTAAAAAGACAGAAAACTACAAGTGTTGGAGAGGATGTGGAGAGATAGGAACACTTATCCACTGTTGGTAGGAATGTAGAATGGTATAGTCATTGTGGAGGACTGTTTGGTAGTTCCTAAAGAAGTTGAATATAGATTTGCCATGTGACCTGGCAATACCACTACTAGGTATATACTCAGAAGAACTGAGAGCAGTGACATGGACAGACATCTGCACACCAATGTTCACAGCGGCATTAATCACCATTGCCAAAAGATGGAAACAACCCAAGTGTCCATCAGCCGATAAATGGATAAACAAACTGTGGTGTATACACACGATGGAATAGTGTGCAGCTGTAAGAATAAATGAAGTTGTGAAGCATATGACAACATGAATCAACCTGGAGGACATTATATTGAGTGAAGCAAGCCAGACATAAAAGGACAAATACTGCATGATAGTGCTATTATGAACTAAATATATTGTTTAAACTCATGGAGTTAATAACTAGAAAATAGGTCACCAGAAAATAGAAAGAGTTTAGAGAATGGAAAGCTTCATTCTTTCCACCTTCATTCTTTTGCTTTTCCCAGCACTATTTGTTAAAGAGAGAATGCTTTCCCCATTGAGTGGACTTGGTACCCTTGTCAAAAATCAATTGATCCCAAAATTCTCAAGATTGAGGAATGAACAAACATAAGGGGGAACTGCAACTAGGGACTACAGTACACTTATTATTCTAACAATTGCAGAACTTGTAACATTGATATAAAGTCAGTGGTCAACAGAAGTTCTAAGGGGAGGGAGAGGGAAGAATAGGTGTAACATGGGGCATTTTGGGGACATTGGAATTGTTCTGCATGACATTTCAATGATAGATACGGGCCATTATACATTTTGTCAAAACCTATAAAATTGTGTGGTGCAAAGTGTAAATTATAATGTAAACTATAGATCATGGTTAGTAGCAATGCTTCAATATGTGTTCACCAATTGTAACAAATGTACCAAACTAATGAAAGATGTTAATGGGGGAAAATGTGGGAGGAGGAAGGGGTGAGGTATGTGGGAATCCTGCTGTATTTTTGATGTAACATTTCTGTAATCTAAAACTTCTTTAAAAATTAAATTAAATTTTTAAAAAATCAATTGGCCACCATCTCAAAAGCAAGGAGTATCTTCAACTGCAAGCATAACAATTCCATTCCTCTGCCCCATATTGTCTACGCCCCTGCTTAGCCAGAAGCAGTCAGAATAAACATCGTTCCAAATCCCTCAAGATTGAGTAATGAACAAAAGTAATGGGGGAGTATAACTACTGGCTAAAGTGCATTTATTGTTATTGCAGTTATTATCTTGTGTTAAGTGAGTACTTTGCAACATTGATATGAAAAAAATAAAAATAAAATAATAAATTAAAAAATTTATTGGCCAAAGATGTGAGGGTTTATTTATGAACTCTCAATTCAACTCCATTGTTCTATATGCCTGTCCTTATGCAAGTACCATGCCATTTTTATTACTTAGCTTTTAGTAAGTTTTAAATTGGGAAGTGTGAGTCCTCCAACTTCTTTTTCAAGATGGTTTTGGCTCTTCAGGACCCCTTACATTTCCATATAAATTTGATGATTCACTTTTCAAATTTTGCAAAGAAAGCTATTGGAATGTTGATTGGGATTGTGGTGAATCTGTAAATCTCTTTGGGTAGAATTAACATCTTAACCAATATTTAGTCTTCCAGTCTATGTACATAGAACATCCTTCCATTTATTTAGGTCTTCTTTGATATCTTTAAGCAATGTTTTGTAGATTTCCATGTACAAGTCCTTTACATCCTTGGTTAAATTTATTCCTAGATATTTGACTCTTTCAGTTGTTATTATAAATGGAATTTTTTTTTTATTTCTTCTTCAGATTGTTCATTACTAGTGTTGTAGCCGTCTGGGCAATTTGGCGTAATTATGAATTCCAAAAATATAATTGGATCATGCTTGTAAACTGATCTGTTAATCTGGGCATGATTAAGTTATGATTAGGGTGTTGACTGGGCCACGTCAGAAGGGTGTTGAGCCCTACCCCTTGGTGGGTGGGGGAATCGAATATAAAAGGCAAGGCAAAGGACACAGGAGGCAGTTTTTTGAGAAGCAGTTTTGATGTTGGAGAAAAGGCCCCAGGAGAAGAGAAGTGAGCCATTCGCCTGATAGTCTACAGCTGACCTGTGGAGGAACCAGAAGAGGTAAGCTTGGAGAGAAACGCAGCCCCGGGAAGAGAAGAACACAAGAAGCCTGAACCCTGGCAAACGTCGGCAGCTGTCCTGCTCCAACACGTGACAATGAACTTTGGTGAGAAGAAACTTAACGCTTTATGGCCTGCTATCTGTGGACTTCTACCCCAAATAAATACCCTTTGTAAAGACCAACCCATTTTTGGTATTTCACATTAGCACCCCTTTGGCTGACTAATACAAGTGTATAGAAACACTACTGATTTTTGCATGTTGACCTTGTATACCACCACTTTGCAAAATTCTTTTTATTATTTTTAGTACCTTTGTTGTGGATTTTTTGTGATTTTCTATTACATTGAGATTTTCATGTCACCTACAAATAGGGAAAGTTTTACTTCTTCCTTCCCAGTCTGGTTACCTTTTATTATTTTTCTTTCCTAATTGCTCTGGCTAGAACTTCCAGTGCAATGTTGAATAACAGTAATGACAGTGTGCATCCTTGTCTTGTTTCTGATCTTAGAGGCAAGGCTTTCAGTCTTTCACCTCTGAATATAATGTTAGCTGTGAGTTTTTCATATATGCTCTTTAACGTGTTAAGAAAGTTTCCCTCTATTCCTAGTTTTCTATGTGTTTTGTTATCAAGAAGGGGTGCTAGATTTTGTCAGGTGCCTTTTCTGTGTCAATTGAGACAATCATGTGTTTTTATCTTTCATTCTGTTAATTTGGTGTATTACATTAATTGATTTTCTGTATGTTGAACTACCCTTGCATACCTGGGATAAATCCCACTTGATCATGGTGTGTAACCGTTGAGGAATTTGATGTAATTATGAATTCCAAAAATATAATTGGATCATGCCTGTAATCTGATCTGTTAATCTGGGCATGATTGAATTATGATTAGGGCGTTGCCTGGGCCATGTCAGTCAGTAGGGCGTTGAGCCCCACCCCCTGGTGGGTGGGGAATTGAATATAAAAGGCAAGGCAAAGAACAGAGTTG
>JAQZBX010052192.1:0-19192 GCA_029593785.1 Cabassous unicinctus
AGAACAGCTGACCAATTCTAGGTCTAACCGTCCATTCACAGGAAGGGAAAGGACTCCTCTGCTTGCCACCTAAATCCTTAGGAATAAGGAGCTCTTTGATAGACACATACAGCACACTGTGTGTGTAAGAGCTTCTGTTGGCAGTTTCTGCCCTGGGCTGCAGTAGGACTGCAGGTCATCGCGTACTCACTATATTCTGGGAAAGTACTTCATGATGCTTTCAACCTCACCCCAATGGCATGTGGTAAGCACATTTACTCTGTTTTATAGATGAGGTAATTAAGGCTCCAGAGAGGTGAGGCCAGGGAGCAACTAAATAGGGCAAAGCTGGGATTTGAGTCCAGCTCTGCTCAACTAAATTTAAGATCTAGCCAGCCAAGTGCCTTTCTTTTCATCTAATGTTAAGTTGGATCCAGAGGAATCTTATCTACAGGGGTTTCCAAGCCCCAAATTATGCAGACATATCCCCATGTCCTCAGCTGTAGAAGATGACAGCATTCCTAAATGGTGGGAGGAGAGTGGAAGGGGGCGGGCACCTTTCGGATGACAGGGTCGTCTGTGGTGGTGACAGTGTGGAAGATACGCTTGATGCTCCGCAGCGACTTCTCGTTCCTCGTGGTGATGCGGTCAAAGGCCTTATCGTAGTATTCGAGGGCCCCACAACACTCGCTGAGGGGAAAGCATGTTAGGCATGCAGAGTCAGGGGAAAGAAGGCCTACTTCAGAGTAAGAACTTTGTTCTCAACACAGAACCATGAAGCATGGCAGTGGGTGGGCCCTCAGAGGCCGAGATCTAACTCGGTGGTTCTCAACCCAGGCTGCATGGCAGAAGCTGGGTTGGAAGTGAGGAAGCTTTTAAAATGCCAATGCTTGGGCCCCAAGCATTTTTAAAATTAAAGCTCCCCAGGTGATTCTAATGTGCAGCCTAAGTCCAAAACCACTCATCCAGCCCAATGTTTATTTTACTTTTTATTTTTTCACCTAAGGAATCAGATGTCATATCCAGCAGTCTAATGTATGAGATGAAAATACAGTCTCTCTGACTAGAAGTGGGGAGGATAAACTCGGTGCTTTCTCATTTCCCTGCACCCTTAGCTCCTGATGTGGCTCCACAGAGCAGTGCAAACACAACTGATCCAGCCCGACCTTTCCATTTTAAAGACAGGAGACCAGGGCCAGGACAGGGAGACACTAAGTTGGGAGGCACCCGGGTGGGCTGCCTTCTGGTCCGATGCTCTTGCTCTCCACTAAGTTATTTTGACGTAGTTGCCCTTTAAGGTAAGGAGCTCTTTGAAACTATCAGGAAAATCTCTGCTTCTCCTGAAGAAGTGCCGTGCTTCTCTTTCTGCCAAAAGAGTTATGTACCTTAATCTTCTTTCTCTTTTGCTCAGGAGATCGGGAAGTTGAAAGAAACCTGAAGTTTAATATTAGCAAACTTCTTTTTGCCTTTTCCCTTGAGTAAGTGGCTTCAGATCCCTTTTAGAAAACTAGGGCTTAAGAAAATGCTCGTAACTGGTTCACACACATAGGGGTATGTGTGGAAGACAATTAAAGGTGTCGCTTACATGTCTTGTGGCTCTGATACTTCTAAGTAGCGCATCTTCATTAACTGAGGAAAATCCATTTCCTCTTTTACCTCCCAGTCACTACGAACTTCAACTGAAGAGTCTCGGGGCTT
Organism: Cabassous unicinctus; assembly: GCA_029593785.1. Lineage (NCBI taxonomy): Eukaryota > Metazoa > Chordata > Mammalia > Cingulata > Chlamyphoridae > Cabassous > Cabassous unicinctus. Next base: position 1,678 of record JAQZBX010052192.1, read on the forward strand.
CTGCAGCAGAAAACCATTGGAGGGAGAAAAATCGCAGCCAGCCAGTGCGAAACATGTTAACAGTATAAAGAAAGGCTTTTATTCGATAAATATATACAGAACATTACTATGTGCTGGCTGTTCTAGAAGGCAGAGAGAGTGCTTGACTCTTAGGGATCAAGAGTACAAAAATCAATGGAGTTGCATTCCTATGTATATATACAAGGGATATGAAAGCATATGTCCATACAAAAACTGCATGCAAATATTCATAGCAGCATTAGTCATACTGGCCCAAAAGTGGAAAAACCCAAATGTCCATCGACTGATGAAGGGATAAATATGTGGTATTCCCATACAATAGAATATTATTTGATAATAAAAAGAAATGTTCTGACACATGCTACAACATGATTGAACCTTGAAAACACAAAAGACCACACATACTGCATGACCCATTTATAGGAAACATCCAGAATAGGCAAATCCATAGAGACAGAAAGTAAAGCAATGGTGTCCTAGGGCTGGCAGGAGGTGGTGGTGGTGTCTGGCTGCTAAAGGATACTGGGTTTCTTTTTGGAGTGATGAAAATGCCTGGAAATTATTGCAGCGATAACCGTACAACTTTGTGAATATATTAAAAACCACTCAATTGTATACTTTAAATGGGTAAATTGTTTGGGATAAACAACAAACGCAATTACAAAAACAAGCAAATGAAATTCTTATAATTCTGATATGGACACATTACCTGTGATTTTTGGTCCCATTTTTGCCGCACTCCAAATTGCTTCTGGAATTTCTTCTGCAGTCGTATGCGATCTCTGGAAAGACAGGAAAATTGTGCTCTTAGCATAGGTCTAAAGGTGAGTGGCTTCTTCAAAAGGCAGAAGCTGCCAATATCTTCAGCTAACTCTCAAAAGCATCAGTGTTTTCCCTGCTGGAAAATAGTGACTTAATAAGAAGGAACAGACCAAGAATGCACATCAGGATGCTAGAAGAGGTCACCCCAAATACTGACCAGATGTATTTTACTCTGTCTAGGGTAGTAACCGTCAGCTGGCAGCCCCAACCTAGGCAGGGTAAGCACAGGACAGTGTGAATGGGGTCCTCTGGAGGTGTGTCACATTAGAACTGAGCCTAGGCAAGTTACACGGTCTCTTCTTATTGTGACTTTGCTTTCCTTCAGTGTTCATGGCCACCAGCCAGCAGTCTCCCACCTATGTTACTTGCCATGGACTGATCCTTGGAGAATGATGCAAAGGCTGAAATGGTGGCTTAAAAAGCTGCAGGAATTTTTTTTCAGTGATGAGGAAGGCAACCATCGTTCAGCTTTGGCCCACTAATTTCAAAGTACTGTCAGTTCAGGAAGAAAAACTTGATGTGGAAGGATGGACTCTCACCTCTCTTTCTGCTTGGCACTCTTAGGCAGGGTCTGCAGGTTGAATTGGAGCATGTTCCGCCGATCTTTGTCTCTGCGGAGGTTCCGCTAGGAACCAGGACAAAACATTCTTGTTAAAATCTTAGGGATCTGGCTCACGATAGGCAGTGGCTAATGGGAAGCCTTTAGAATAAGGTTAGGAGGCAAAATCCCAAGTTTCACATTCTACTCTGTGCTTCTACTCTATAGGATCAAGTCTAGGGGTTTGTGGTGGAAGTACTTGGTATTAGCTTGGATTTATACTCCCACAACATATTTGCTGTTGAAGTTTTCTGAATCTTATTAGAGGTGCTGAGTTTGCCTCCTGATGTAATAAGATGTAGTCTGACTGGACCATCTACTCAATAAAGCCTATATACAACAATTAAGTGGGGCAATAGGCACAGATACACCTTTTTATCCAACAGAGACAGATACCTGGCAAGAAAAACATCCATTCTTAACAAAGGGATGGGTATGAGCTCCTAGCTACTGGCTAACAGAAAGCTAAACTATTTAAATGCATCACTGAATTCAGTCAGTACAAGTTCACTTTAGCATAATTTGTCAAGAACACATGCCGCAATGATGAACTTGGGACTCACTAGAAGACCCAGGATAACATGCTTTCCTCTCATGAGCATGCGTAAGTTAGCATTTTCAGCAGCACATGCCAGGTGAAAGGAAAAGCCCCAAGATGGGCAGGCTGCTAGCTCTTGGCCTACCTGTGCAAACCGCATCCGGTTTCGCTGGTAGGCAGTCTTCTGTGTGCGTGCTGTATCCACCAGTTGGAAACTAGTTTCATCCTCCTCGTGGAAATAAGCATACTGACTTCCACCACCAAACTGAGAGGAGTACTTATCTGGAGACAGAGGTGAGCAATTTGTAATCACTATAACCTACAAACTTCATGAAATCTTGCTTTTCAAAGTGTGTCTCAGGACCTGTAACAGGCTGGTAGTCTGTTAGAAATGCAGATTCATAGCTTCTACCCCAGACTTACTGAATGGGAGCCTGTATTTCAAAAAGAGCTCCAGGTGATGTATATGCACACTGAAGTTTGAAAAGCTCTGGTCTAAAGAACTTTCTAAATCAAGACAGTGTCCGAGCATCTCAAGCTAATCCCATTTCATGCTTTGCCTTATTCTATAAGAATCTGAGTTAAGATTCTTCAGTGTTATAGGTGGGTAAATATGGGGTGGATATACCACCATTCCCATCATCTGGTGCCCAAGGCAGACATGTCTAATGGATCACAAGATACTTCCTTGCTTTCCTCAGCCACAAATAATGTTAATCTAGTGTTCCAGGAAGCTATTTCCAACTATCTCAATTGGCACAGAGAAAAAACCCTATTTACCAGATCTGGATCTCAAAACAAGGATCCTGGAGTCCATTATTGGGCTTCAGAGGTTCAGTAAATCTCAACCAATTGAATGAAAAATGGGAATGCGTTTGACAGATTTTTAAAAGAGTCTAGAAAGCTTTCAGACAGAGGTGACTAGAAAATTGTCACAAGACCCTGATTTGGGCAGTTTAAGAATACTTACTTGTATACCTCTTATCTTGGTATGTGGCACCCGTCCAGTCTGCAACCTATTAAGAGCAACAAGGAAAGACAGAGAACACACTGATCAACCAGTCATGTTTCTTGTGACCCAGAAACCCCTGAAGTGAAAGGACACAGTGTGATAAGCGTATCAGAAGAACTGGCTCACAATGTCTTTGTAAGGTACTTACTACTCCCAGAGGTTATAACCTTTCTCAGCTGGTTACTACTATAAGGAACGCAGGAAGGCTTTTGAGAGAACAAAATTCAAACAGGAACTCCTAGAGAGAAATACCCACAGCTTAAAAGATGCAGAAACTGCTGACAGGCAAGTACCTTTCCTAGCCGATCTCCTTTGCTGAATGGCTGGTAGGGCATATCCCGAAACTGCTCGGGAACTGCACAGGGACCCCAGCCTGAGGGGTTGTCCTGGATCACGGGGGTCATGAACTTCGCCATCTTCTAAAACTTAAGAGTACAGATAATGTGAGTTGCTACATGAAGGAAGGTCCCAAAGTACAAAAAGCCCCCATTTGAGGTCAGCCAGAACAGAAATGATAAAATTCAAAAAGCAACACACAAAACAGAATTCTCAACTGTCGAACTACTACTAACTTTGTGTTTTCTTGTAAATAATACTGTGAATACTTAAAACTCAGAAGACTGCTAGCCCAACTGATTAACTGTAACATCTTTGAAATGAGGCTGCACCTTATATTTGATGGTATGTCACAGCTTAACTTTCTTAGTGTTACATAAAATAATGATACTCCTTAAAACTGATGGTGTCTCAGATTTGATGAAATACGATAACCTTTTTTTCAAGTGTGATAACCACATTCTGGTTCTTAGAAATACCTTCACCATGGCATAGAATACTTCACTTCCCTAAGCTTTGGTCTCTTCATCTATAAAATACATAGAATCTGTGTTTAATCTGTATCATCGGACCACTGTGAAAGTCATATATAAAAATACTTTCTTTGTAAAACGCTTCACCATTACTATTTAGACTTGCAAAAATACATTTATGTACAGAGTGCTGAGGAAAAAGGAATCCTTAAGTATATACTGAAATTTGACTTTCTTCTCTTGTTCATCTAATTTTCTATCAATGCAAATCCTGTGTGTGGAGCAAGTGGAAAGAGCCAGGTTTTAGAAGATCTGCCAGAAGAAAACAAACCAAAACAAAAAAAAAGTCTGCCAGAAGGCTGAAGTCACCATAAACTTTAGGCCCAAAGTGGCCATAGATCAAATATTCATAATTACGGCATTGTTCTTAGTGCTCACCATACATTGATTCATTAAATCCTCCCAAGAATCCTATGAGGTAGGGGTCAGTGTTATCCCCACTTTCCAGAAAAGAAAACAGGCACAGAAGTTAAGAAATTGCCCAAAGCCACAATATTAGTTGATGAGGAATTTGGAATTTGAACCTATACAATCTGCTGGAGTCCATACTCTAGATAATAACAATAACAATAATAATAATGCTACAGCTCCTTTCAGGAGATCAAAAACCAGGGGATCTAGGGCAGATGTTTGCCTGACAGTTCCCATCAAAAGCCTGTGCATTTATCATTCATTCATTCATTTATCATATCATTGTTTAACTCCCTGAAAACACTCAGAAGCCGAGTTCCCAGAGGAAAATTCACCACACACAAATACTTCCTGGAAGCTGGAGAGCAATTAAAAAACACAGATGTACTGAAATTGGCAAACTCTCCTGATGGCCCCAAGATGGGGAGATTGAGGCTTCCTACACACTTGGGTGACAGCAACAGCAGGTGAAACTGGAAGCTTCATTTTCCATCTCTGAACTGAAGTTATATTATAGTAAAAGGACAAAATGGAAGGGGTGACAGACTCAACAATTCACATCCAGTAAATATTTCTTGAGTTCCTACTATGTGTCAGACATCATACTACTTTATCACCATTAATCCCCCTCTCCCGATTTTAGATAAAAAAGAGCTCAGCTAAATCAAGCCAGTTGATCTGTCCATGGTTTCAAAACACATTTGATTTCCAGGGCTGCCTGTGGCAAGTCCAGCATTCTTTCCATTATATTATAGTTGGATAGCAGCCTAAAAAAACCTGGAGTTTTCAGACCATACTTAAACGCACAACCATGTCTCAAAATACACTGTCTAGTTATTTTGTCAGAAGCTCAAGAAGGAAACATGCCCAAGGCTGAACATATATTTCTCCAGGGGATGGGAGGAAGTCCCCTGGATTCAGCCTTTGCGAAATAGTGAGCAGAATGGAACCAGTAGGGACAATTGAGCTGTTCCGGGAAAACGATGTCGACAGCTGTACTGGCCCCAGCCGCAGGATGGGGAGGCATCATCAGGACAGTCGGAAGGGGGCCGTGTGGCTGGCAGTTCACCGTACTGTGTAGATTACCGAGGCCATCACAGATGTTACGAAGAAGGGACTTCAAATTAGAGGATCTGCTCCTGCATCCTTCACTCCCATTTCACACAAAAAAAGAACGGAAACCTATGAACTGTGAGATCCTCGGGGCAGGCGCCAATCACCGCTCAGCTTGGCACCTCCAATACTTCACTCAGAAACTCCGGAAGACTCAGGCCCTGAGACCCAGCTGAATTGGGTGACAACCAAATTCGCCCAGCTCGAGGCCGCTCAGTGGAGCCGAGAGCCACGGACCTCACCCACAGGGCCGGACCCCGCACCCCGCAGTGTGCCGGACGCCGGGCTCCTGAAGGAGGATTCCTGCTCCACCCAGCTGAGGCACAGCGGCGCAGGAGGCAACGTAAGGAAGGTCTCTTCCGGGAGGCCCCCGAAGGCCGAACCCAGCCCGAGACGGCTCCGGAGGCCAACAGGGCCCCACGGAACACGCCGCTCACCTGCAACAGCCTCGGCCGGCCCGGATGGCGGCAGATGGACCCGGTCGGAGATCGCGCCACCGGCAGCTCTTCTAGGGACCGGGAAAGGAGAGAAGATGCGCGCGCAGCGGCCGGCGCCGTAAACACGACCGTCGCTGTCGTAAACTGCTCTCCATCTTCTTCTGGATTCGGCGGAAGAATACACGAGCCGTAAAGCTAATGTAGTCTCGGAAGTTCGTCACTGCTCTTCGCTAGGTGGCCGCGTGAGTGTCCGAGGCGTCCGGACGCACGAGGAGTGGTTACACCTTCGTCAGATGGCATCCGGCGACCCCAGAGAGGGCGCTCAGGATGGAAGCGTGGCGGCCGAGCGTTCGAAGCCAGGGGCGGCGAGTGGCTGACAGTGCTTCACCGGCGTCCTCCGCCCGCTTTAGCCAACTGGTTTGATTATCACAGCAAAAGGGAGGAGCGAGTGACTTTTATTAGTTAATTAGCCTCCCCTTTTACAGTTGCGGACACTGAGACCCAGAGGTGTAAAAAGAGCTGCGTAGTTCGGATTGATAGTTTAGGAGTGAACGCCAAGATTCAAACCCTACTTCCACAGTTCTTAAACTTTATCGTACGACAAAGATTTCTGGAACGCTATTTTAGAAAAAATGCAGACTTTGGGTCTCACTTTCATAGATTGTTATTCAAATAGCCTGAGCAGGAACCCAAGAATGCAGTTTAGTTAGCAACTGTGATTCTGAAGTGGGGGACTGAGGAACCACTTTACTGGACAACAGTGCTGTCCCCTCTGCAGCTCCCGGCCTCAGGATTTTCTCCTAGAGTCTTGGGGAATTTCAAAACATTGATCAGAAGGAAGCTGGGCATGATTTTATTCAAGCACCTGATTTTTTTCTACCTTGCCCCCTTGGTTTCCTGATCATACAGGCTGAGAGACTGCCCTTTTTGGGAAAGTGTATTTTATTGGACAGGTTTGTGTGACCTTGATCACTCTGGGCCTCAGGTTCCTTATAGGTAGATTGGGGCTAATAATAAAGGGGTGCTGTGAGGGCAAAAATAAAGAATGTATGTGAAAGTACTTAGAAATTCCACTAGCCAGTTGGGGAACACCCTAAATCTTACTCATCTGTAAAATGAGAATGGTAATAGCAGCACCTATCTCCACAAGTTCTCTCTTAGTTGCTTCTCTTCTGGTTTTCTTAATTTTTGTTAATGGCACTCAGTGAATGGTGCTTAGGGCAAAACTTTGAAGTCATCATTGGTAGGTTCTTTTCCCTACCTTACTACATTTAGTCTTTCACTAAGTCCTCTTTATTCTACTTTCAAAATGTATCTTAAATCCTACTACTTTTAAACTACCATCTCTAGCCTTCATACTTGGACACCCGCGATTCACTCTTGCTCTTCTAGGGCCCCTTCTCCACATGGTGGCCAAAGCAGTCCGTTCACAACCTTCTAGTGGCTTCCCATTATGTGCTTAGAATGAAATATGAATGTCTTCACATGGCCTATCTGGGCCTTGTTTCCCTTTCAACTTCATACCCTGCTTCAGCCACCGTAGTCTTTTTTTTTTTTTTTCAGGTAATGGGACCGGGGATTGAACCTGGGACCTCATGTGGGATGCTGAGCCACATCGGTTCCCCTGAGCCACATCGACTCTCCTGAGCCCTATCAGATCCCCTGAGTTAGCTCCCTTGTCTGTTTGCTTGTTGTTTTGCTCGTTGTTTGCTCGTTTTGCTTGTTTGCTCATTATGCTTATTGTTTGCTTGTTGTTTTGCTCATTTGCTTGTTGTTTGTATGTTTGTTTTCTTTAAGAGGCACTGGGAACCAAACCTGGGACCTCCCATGTGGGAGGCGGGTGCTCAACTGCTCGAGCCACGTCCACTCCCATCATGGTCTTTTTGTACTTTGAACACACCAAACAGGACCTCTGCACTTGCTCTACCTTCTACCTGGCACACTCTTCCCCTACATCTGCCCATGGTTGTCTTGGTCCTTTCATCCATGGCTCTGCTCCAGTGTTGCCTCCTCAAAGAGGTCTTTTCCTAATATCCTTCCTCAAATAGCTACTTATCCCTCCATCCCTCCTCCTCTTCTGCTTTGTTTTCTTCATAGTTCTCATCACTATGTGATATATTTGTTTCCTTGTTCAGGATCTGTCTTCCCTTTAGAGTGTAAGTTCATGAAGGTGGGAGCTTTGTCATTCCTAGAACAGTGCCTGGTAATACATATTTATTGAATTGATTGTTGAATGAATGGATAGGGGTTTTGTGACAATTAGATGAGAAAATGCATTTAGCACATTACCTTGGGCACATAAATAAGTGTTCTCAAAGTGCTGTATCAATATCAGTAGTAAATTGTAATGTGCTCTAAAATGTAAGGGGAAGTGTACTTTTGCTGAATCGCTTGGAACATGTCTTTTCTTTTTTTGCTGTGGGCCCACAGGCCATCTGCTGCAGCCCCTCCTCTGTGACTCGTCCAGAGTTTAATCATCTTCCCCATCTTTTGGTCCAGATGCCCCTGCCCACCCCTGATGGAGGAGGATTTGGAGTATCCTGTCTTATTCTCTGTAGTGGGTCCCTGGGCTTGGGTGGGAGATCTTGCCTCCATTCACCCTCCCCACTGACACCCCCGCTGCCACTCTTTCTGCCTGTCCTAGTGTCCATTCTCCAGATAGCAGACAGATGAGCCTCCTTTATACTGAATCAGAGCATGCCTTGTCTCCCCCACTCCTCTGCCCTTACAACCCTTTAGTGGCTTACGGTTACTCTGAGGGTGAAATCCCAAACGCCATTCCATGGCCCACAAGGCCCTACCTGATCCTTCTTCCTCTCTCTCCCAGCTCATCCTACTCTCTCGCCTTTGCTTACTGTGTTTCAGACACACCTAAGCCCATTCCTGCCTTCTCACCTGCTTTTCTCTGGGGCCTGGAATACATTTCCCCTAGATCCAGGCCTGTGTCCTCATCAGCCAGGTTTTTCTTGCCCACGCCTGTGAGCTGCCTCACTCTGCCTCATTCATGCTCACACCAACTTACATAGAGCTTGTCATGTGCCCGGTACTAGTCCCAGGACTAGCGTATACTCTAATCCTCACCACAGTCCCGTGAGGTGAGGCCTTTTCTCCCCATTTTACATGCGAGGAATGTGGAGGCACAGTGAGGTATACCACATGCTCCAGGTCACATAGAGTACACAGCAAAGCTGGGGCTTCAAACTCGGGAAGCCACCTGCCTCCTGCATCTTCTCATATCTCATTATTGCTTTGGTGGGTTCCTAGCATTTATCTCAATCATAAATTACTTTGTTTATTTGCTTACTTATTTATTGTCTCCTCATTAGAATGTGAGGCTCACGAGAGCAGGGATCTTTTGTGTCTTGTTCACTGTGGTATCCCCAGCAACTGGAATCGTGCTTACCACTGGTAGATGCTTGGGAAATGTTTGTTGGGTGCATGAGTGACCTCCGTGTGACCATGGCACTTGGCAGAGCCCTCCACTGCTGCTCTTGTCATAAGTCTTGTTCTGTTACTAGGGCTTCCCCAGATCCCGCCCTTGCCTCCAGCTCCTGGCTCCTCCAACATGGGACTGCGTTATGTGGGGATGAGTATTCAGGGCCTAGCACAGCATCTGGCACAGAGTGAGCACCCAGGAAATGCTTAGTGAATCTGGGGCCTTCAGATACAGCTTCTAGAGACTGTAAAATAAAAACTCAACATTCTTGCCAGAAAAATGTAGGATTAGGGGCAGGTGCCCTTTTCTCAAAAGGAGCTTTCATGGCATCTTTCCGGTTTGAAGAGGCACAAGCCCTGTCCTTTTCTGGGCAATGTATTAACTACCATTTCATTATTGCTAATAGTGGCTAATCTTAGCACAGCAGTTTCTAACTGACAAAGTCTTAAATTTCATTCGTGCCTCATGATGACAATATTTTAATATCGATTTTGCAGATGATAAAATGAGGCTCAGAGACAAGGTCACTAACCCAAGATCACACAGCTAGTGAGAGGCAGAGCTGGGATTTCAATTATTTGTTCAGTTAACAAACCTTTATGGAGCACCTGCTCTATGCCAGATAACAGCGCTAGGTGGGGAAGATGCAGCAGGGTGCCAAACGGGAGGAGCCTGCTCTGTGGAGGGTGCCTTTTAGTGGGTGAAGGTTGAAAATGGGCAAGTGGACAAAGAGACGTGAGAAGTAGGTGAGGATGCTATGAGCTGTGTGTTAGAGAATGATTTGGGTGCAGTACAGTTATGGGTTGAATTGTGTCCCCATTCTGAGGAGGGAAGGACGACTTCTTGTGTGTTGGGACTGGAAGGGAGCCTCTTGGCCATGGGTCCAGCATTCACTGCAGGCACAAATCTCCTTGTCACTTCTCTGGCTGGTGGACATCACCTCTGCTTGGATGCGCCTAGTGCTGGGGAGCTCACTACACTGCCAATGCTGCTGTGCCTCCTTTGGACTTCTTTTTGGTAAACATTCCCAGTTCCTTCGTCTATTTCTTGGTGTCACCCTGAGTCTCACTTGGTTCATTAGAATTCCATCAGAATTCTAACAACGTGACTTTCTCTAGAACTGTTCTTCCCTTCGCTGGGGCCAGGAACAGTCATCAGGGCCACCCCATTCCCTGCTCTGTTCTCAGCCTCCTTTCTGTGGCCCTTCTCAGCTGCCTCCTCTACACCTCTCCTGCACACAAACAAGTTCTCTCTCCTCTACCCTCTCTGTTCCCATCTGAGCACCCCGTCGTCTTGGATCCTGTTCTTGGCCAGGTACATGTCCTCCTGAGCTGGGTTGTGTCGATCATCTCGGAGCTAGGGTCATTCTTCCCGGGCCCACATCCTTTTCAGTGCCTGGATCTTGCCCTTCCTTCCTCCTCAGGACCTCCTGACAAGTCACAAGTCGTCCTCTCTGCCTGGAGGACGCCTCCCTTCCCCTTTGACCAGCTCTTGGTCACCTGCACAGGGCCACCTTCTGGCCAGCCCCGCACCAGATCCCTGGTGCCTCCCCTCCCTAACACTCATAGCCACGGTCATGAAGTGAGTACTTGTGCACTTATTAGAGTTCCATCAGTTGCCCTCTATTGCCCTGCGCACCCTGCAGGGGCAGGGATGGTGCCCAGTGAATATTTGTTGACTCAGTCAATGAGTACAAGAATGTAAATTGATGTGAATTAGTTCATTCAGCTGGCTTTACCAAATACAGCCATTTCTTTGCAGTAGGACTCTGGATATGATGATCAAGAAAGTGAGATTCTTATCTTCAAAGAGCTCCTTGTCTAACTAGGGAGTGACTGTGAAAGCTAAACTGAAAAAGGGGACCCTGAGGTATCTGCCAGGCCTTTGATATACAACCCCTCCTGGTCAGGGGCTCCATTATTACAGATTTCTGGTCAGCCGTTTGTGCTATCCTTCCCTGTTCCTTCCAGAAAAAAACAAATGCACTTTCTCATGGGGACCTGAAATGGCTTACCAAAGTAAATAACATTTATTGAGTGCCTGCTATCTGCCAAGCACTGTGTTGGTGCTTCCTGTCAATAATTTAGATTCTTTCTAAGAATTCTGTGAGATGGGTGTCAGCCTTCCCGTTAATGCGTGGATGGGGAGGCGGGGTTCAGGGCAGTTGGGTGCTTGGCTCAGTGAATGAGCAGCAGAGCCAGGATCTGAAAGCAGTTTTGTGTATTCAGAAGCTCCCACCCCTTACAGAAGGTGGTGCGGAGGCCTTTCTCCAGGTCTGCAGGATTCTCCTCCGTCCATCTCTTGCCTCTGCTCTCTCTCATTTGCTCTGGCGCTTTGCATTGTCTCAGTGGCAGCTCCAGAATTTCCCCACCAGAGAGGGTGAGGGGTGAGGAGGGCGTTACCACAGCAATCTGGTGCAAAGGGGGTGTCTGTGTGTCTTGAAAGTGTGTTTACACAGCAGGTGTCCTGTTTTCACCCAGGAGGTGTGTTTATTGGGGGGAGGAACTACGGAGATCACCAGAGGGCTGAACCTTCTCCTTAAGCTATCTTTTGGCAAAGCTATTACTGAGCACCCAGAGAGCAGAATTAGAAGAAGGGGCAGGGACAAGAAAATGACCATGGATTTCTTGAGAGTTCTCTCGGCGTGAGGCACATCGTGCATCCCAGTTATTTTAGACTGTGAGGTGAAGGCTTATTGCCAGCATCTGAAGTATGTGCTCTGAGAACCTGGGCAAATGTAGGGTGACTATATAATTTACCATCCAAATTGGGGTCACTTAAAAATTTTTGATTAAAATAAAAAAATATTTTATTAGAGAAGTGTCAGCTTACAAAACGGTCATGCTTAATGTGCAGAATTCCCATACATCACCCCTCCACCAACACCTTACATTGTTGTGGAACATTTGTTACAGGTTATGAAAGATCATTATCAGACTATGACTACTAACTGTGGTCCATACCTTACATTTGGAATATTTTTCCGTACACCCCCTATTATTAACACCGTGTATCAGTATTGTTCATTTGTTATAGTTCATGTGTGAACACTCATATTTGTGCTGTTGACCACAGTCCATCTTCTACCACATGGTTCACTGTGTTGTACAGTCCCATGCCTTGTACAGTCTATCCAAAGTGTACACTTCCTTTCATCACAGAGTTGTGCAGTCATTGCCTCAGTAAATTTTTGAACGTTTTCCTTAGTCCAAAAGAAAAAATCCCATACCCCCGTATTATTGAGCCTTAGTGTTGATATAGTACCTTCTTGGACATTGATGCGTGAATATTATAATATTGTTGTTAACTATAGTCCATAAGTTACATTAATTGTGTTATATTTAGGTCTTTGATCCATTTTGAGTTAATTTTTGTGTAAGGTGTGAGATAGGGGTCCTCTTTCTTTCTTTTGTATATGGATATCCAGTCTTCCCAGCACCATTTGTTGAACAGACTGTTCTGCCTCAGCTGGGTGGGATTGACAGCCTTGTCAAAAATAATTTGACCATAGATGTGAGGGTCTGTTTCTGAGCCATCAGTTCTGTTCCATTGGTCTATATGTCTATATTTATGCCAGTACCATACTGTTTTTATCACTGTAGCTAGGTTAATATGGTTTAAAGTCCAGAGATGAGAGTCCTCCAATTTTGTGCTTCCTTTTTAAAGAGATTTCTAGCTATTTGGATCCCCTTGCCTTCCAAATAAATTTGATAATTGCGTTTTCCATTTCTTTAAAAAAGGCTGTTGGAATTTTTTATTGGGATTGCCTTGAATCTGTAAACCAATTTGGGTAGAATTGACATCTTAACGATATTTAGTCTTCCAATCCATGAATATGAAGTGTCCTTGCATTTATTTAGGTCTTCTTTGATTTCTTTTAGCAATGTGTTGTAGTTTTCTGAATAAAGTGTTTTATGTCCTTGGTTAAGTTTATTCCTAAATATTTGATTCTTTTAGTTGCTATTGTAAATGGAATTTTTTCCTGACTTCCTCCTCAGATTGCTTATTACTATTGTATAGAAACGCTACTGATTTTTGTGCATTAATCTTGTATCCTGCCACTCTGCTGAACTTGTTTATTAGCTCTAGTAATTTTGTTGTAGATTTTTTTGGGACTTTCTAGGTATAGGATCATATCATCTATGAATAACCACAATTTTACTTCTTCCTTTCCAATTTGGATGCCTTTTATTTCTTTTTCTTGCCTGATTACTCTAACTAAAACCACTATATTGAACAACAGTAGTGATAGTGGGCATCCTTGTCTTGTTCCCAATCTCAATGGAAAAGCTTTTCAGTCTTTCACCATTGAGTACAATGTTACCTGTGAGTTTTTCATATATGCCCTTTATTATGTTGAGAAAGTTTCCTTCAATTCCTATCTTTTGGTGTATTTTTATCAAGAAAGGATGCTGTATTTTGTCAAATGCCTTTTTCTGTGTCAATCGAGATGATCATCTGATTTTTCTTCTTTGATTTATTAATGTGGTTTATTACCCTGATTGATTTTCTTATGTTGAACCACCCTTGCATGCCTGGTATAAAACCCACTTGATCATGATGAATAATTCTTTTAATGTGTTGATGGATTTGATTAGTGAGTATTTTATTGAGGATTTACGTATCTCTATTCATTAGGGACATGGGTCTGTAATTTTATTTTTTGTAATGTCTTTATCTGGCTTTGGTATTAGGGTGATATTGACTTTGTAGAATGAGTTTGGTAGCATTTCTTTCCTGTTCCATTTTTTTTTGGAAGAGTTTGAGTAAGATTGGTATTAAATTTTCTTTTGATGCTTGTGGAATTCACCTGTGAAGAAATCTGGTCCTGGGGTTTTCATTTGGGAGAGTTGTTTGATGACAGTTTCAATACCTTTACTTGTGATTAATTTGTTGAGATTGTCTGTTTCTTCTAAGGTCATTGTAGGTTGTCACATGTTCCTAGTAATTTTTCCGTTTTTATCTACATTGTCTAGTTTGTTGGTGTACAGTTTTCATAGTATCCTCTTATGATCTCTTTTATTTCTGTGGAGTGAGTAGTAATGTCCCCTTTTTCATTTCTGATTTTATTTATTTGCATCTTCCCTCTTTTTTCCTGTCAGTCTGGCTAAGGGTATGTTAATCTTCTCAATGAACCAACTTTTGGTTTGTTAAGTCTCTCTACTGTTTTTTTATTTTTTTAGATTTCTTTTATTACTTTCTATTATTTTTTGTTCTCAATTTTATTTATTTCTGCTCTGATCTTTGTTATTTCATTCCTTCTGCTTGCTTTGGGAATAGTTTGCTGTTCTTTTTCTAGTTGCTCTAGCTATGTAGTTATGTCATTGATTTTAGCTCTTCTTTTTTAATATAAGCATTGAGGGCTATAAATTTCCCTTTTAGCATTGCCTTTGTTGCATCCCATAGGTTCTGATATGTTGTGTTCTCATTTTCATTCATCTCAATATATTTATTGATTCCTCTTGCAATTTCTTCTTTGACCCACTGCTTATTTAAGAGTGTGTTGTTTTATCTCCATATATTTGTGAATTTTCCTTTTTTCTGCCTGTTGTTGATTTCCAGCTTTATTCCATTATGATCAGAGAAAGTGCTTCATATAATTTTGATCTTTTAAATGTATTGAGATCTGTTTTGTGCCCTAAAATATAGTTTATCCTGGAGAAAGATCCATGAGCACTTGAGAAGAATGTATATCCTGCTGTTTTGGGATGCAGTGTTCTGTATATGTCTATTAGGTTTGGTTCATTTATCATATTATTCAAGCTCTCCGTTTATTTATCCTTTGTCCAGATTTTCTATTCAATGATGAGAGTGGTTTATTGAAGTCTCCAGCTACTGTTGTAGAGACATCTATTTCTCCCTTCAGTTTTGCCAGTGTTTGTCTCATGTAATTTGGGGCATCCTGGTTAGGTGCATGTACATTTGTGTTTGTTACTTCTTCCTGATGAATTGCCCCTTTTATAATATTTAATGTCCTTCCTTTTCTCTAATAACAGTTTTGCTTTTAAAGTCTATTTCATCCAATATTAGTATAGTTACTCTAGTTTTTTATTTATTTATTTATTTTTATTTTGTTGTTGTTGTTGTTTTGTTTTGGTTACATGCATGGGATATATTTTTTTCCAGCTTTTCACTTTCAATCTATTTGTATCCTTGGGTCTAAGGTGAGTCTCTTGTAGACAGCATATAGATGGCTTGTATTTTCTTATCCATTCTGCCAGTCTGTGTCTTTTGATTGGGGAGTTTAATCCGTTAATATTCAATGTCATTACTGTAAAGAAAGTTCTTACTTCACCCATTTTGACCTTTGGATTTTTTTCTGTCATATCTTTTTCACATTTTTAGTTACTTTTACAGATATAATCTTCATTCCTAGATTCTATTCCAAGCCTCTCTCTCCTGTCTTTTCTTTTTAGGTGGTTGGACTCCTTTTAGTGTTTCCTGCAAAGCTGGTCTCTTGGTTACACACACTCTCAGTTTCTGTTTATCTGTGAATATTCTAAACTTGCTTTTATTTTTGAAAGACCATCTTGCTGCATATAAGATTCTTGGCTGGCAGTTTTTCTCTTTCATTATCTTAAATATATCATACACTGCCTTCTTGCCTCCATGGTTTCTAATGAGAAATCAGCACTTAATCTTATTGGGCATCCCTTGTATGTGATGAATCTCTTTTCTCTGGCTGCTCTCAGGATTCTCTCTTTATCTTTGGCATTTGACATTCTGATTAGTATGTGTCTTGGAGTAGGTCTATTCAAATTTATTCAGACGGGAGTACGTTGTGCTTCTTGAATACAGATATCAATGTCCTTCAAAGGGTTGGGAAATTTTCTACCATTATTTCCTCAAATATTCCTTCTGCCCCCTTTCCCTTCTCTTCTCCTCTGGGACACCCATGACACATATCTTTCCACATCTTTTGCTGTCATTTAGTTCCCTGATACCCTTTTCAATTTTTCTCATTCTTTTCTTTATCTGGCCTTTTTTACATTCACTTTCAGAGGCCTTGTCTTCAAGTTCACTGATCCTTCTTCTGCCTCTTCAAATCTGCTGTTATATGCTTCCAGTGCATTTTTAATTTCAATTATTGTGCCTTTCATTCACATAAGATCTGCTGTTTTTCTATGTATGCTTTCAAATTCTTCTTTGTGCTCACTCAGTGTCTTCTTAATATCCTTAATCTCTTTTTCCATCTTACGGAATTTATTGTGGAGATTTGTTTGAACATCTATGATTAGTTGTCTCAACTTCTTTATGTCATTTGGAAGCTTAGTTTGTTCCTTTGGCTGGGCCATATCTTCCTGTTTCTTGGTATAGATCGTAATTTTTTGTTGGTGTCTCAGCCTCTGATTTAATAGATGTGTTTATTCTGGGCTCAGTTTCTCTTTTTAGTCTAGGGCTTTCTATTTGATTGGCTTTGTACTACAGCCCCTCTTTGATACTTGATTCAGCTTAATTTGGAACTTTATAGTGACCTGTGTTTAGCCAATCTGGAATTTTTCAGCTCTTTTTCATCTGTTTCTTGCCCTTTCTCACTTGCTGGTTGCAGAGCAGGAGCTGAGAATGTGGTTGGTATTGTAAACCATGGAGGCTGAAGCTGCCCGTGTTACCCTAGGAACTGATGAAGCTTCTCCCACCTTTCTCTCCTGCCAGGAGTAGGGATGGAGCAGCAGCTGTGTGTAGTAATCCATTCCATACAGGCCAAGACCATCTCCACCAGCCTGGAGAGAATGATGAAGCTCCATGCCCCTCCCTCCCTTGCCTTGGGTGGGGATCGAGCTGCAGGTGTGGACAGCAAACTAAGCTGTGCTGGTCAAAACTGACTGCAGGGGGCGGATGTGGCTCAAATGGTTGGGCGTCCGCCTGCCATATGGAGGGACCTGGGTTCGATCCCCGGGACCTCCTGGTAAAATAAAAAACATATATACAGAAGGCGCATGGGCTGCCAGGCTCTGTGTGCCAGTGAGCTGCCAGGCTGCGGGAGCCAGGCAGCAAGATGATGACGTAACAGGAGAGAGACGCAGGGGAGAGACAAGACGAGATGCTCTTAAAAAACCAGGAACCGAGGTGGCGCTGGTGGCAGAACACCTCTCTCCTACATCGGAGGTCTCCAGGATCGAATCCTGGTGAAGACTGGAGGAGGAGGATGAGAAGAGATGGCAGGAAACAGACACAGAGAATTGCCCAGCAAATGGACACAAAACAGCAAAAACGGGGAAGGAGGGGTTTAAAATGGATAAAGTAAATAAATAAATCTT
>JAQZBX010052193.1:0-19195 GCA_029593785.1 Cabassous unicinctus
TACTTTACAGGGTTACAAAACATCTCTCATTTTAAATATTACCCTAAAAGTAATTTCATAGGAAATAAAAGTTCTTGTGAAACTAAACTTGAACTTTAAAAAAATCATATGGAAAAACAACACTCAAACAAAATTTGAATAATATTTCTTGCTTACTTAACTACATGACACATTTCTTGTCCTAGTCACTTTCCTCAAAAAACCTCATTTGTAACCTAGCTACAAGTAAGGATTCTTCCCTGATGTAGTTAGGGGAAAGGGAAAGGCCAGAAAGTTCTTTAGCAACAAATTCCATCCATGGCCATTAGGGAGTAACTGCTTTGCTTCAAGTACAGTACACTCTTTGCAGGGAAGGCCAGATGTTGTTCCAAATGGAATGGTACTCTCCAACCATGTAGAAGTTCAGGAGGTCCTTTATACCTGTATAGTTGCCTGCCTCTTCCCACTGACAGTGGCAGTGTCTCTTCACCAACCCTATTTAGTGCAATTTTAGTTTTAAAGACAATGTTGGGCTGACTGATGTAGTCTTCTCTAATGAAACATATTGGGTGATCTGAGAAGCTGAGAAATAGCCACTACATGATTATATTCAAAATAAATATCTTTAGGAAAAAAAGGTCAAATAGACTGATGAAAATGTTGACAAAGCTGGAAGTAAATGGGGTATATATGAGCAATTCCTACATACCAATATAATCAGTTGCCTCTTGAAATGCTAAAAGACCAGTAGTAAAAAAGAATTTTTAATAATAAGAAAATTATTGTCACATATACTAGCCTAGGTTTATGTTTCTCAAATATTTTTTCTACTGACACTTGCAACCAAATTCTGATGAAAAAATATCCACTAATAATATGGAATTAAAAGTGAAACAGTTAAGTTTTTCTCAAATATAAATTTCAGTTCTTACTGACAGACAATAAAGTCATATAATACTTTATGGTAGGCACTTAGATTTTTAACTCTTTCCCATTTTCTTCTCAGTGCTCTATGATATGTTTTAAATTATCATCACCAAAATCCACTAACCTTGAGAGTCTGGTTATCCCCTACTCAGTGAATCCACTGAATGCCTCTTCATCATACAAGATTCCTCAACAAACTCACTGGTTCCTTTCTTTTAGAATTTTATCTCTGTCCTGATCTTCCAGGTCACCATATTCCCTTGGATTTCTCTGGCTCTACTCTCTAAGTATTTGCAGTCTCTTTCTGAAACATTCATTTTTGGAACTCTGCAGGACATAGTCTCAGGCCTTTCTTATCTTCTTCCACACTACCTAGGCAGTATCTTCCATTCCTTTGACCTCAAATATCCTCTATATGTTTATAACACATAATCTTCCCAGGCTAAATCTAATGCCAGATCCTGGGACCTAAACATAATATTATCTACTCGGATATTTCAGAGTTTCTTCATCAGCCATGTAATGGACTTTTGAAAGCTTGCTTGTCTTTAATAATTCAAACTTTAATAAGTCACCATAGTTCTCATACAGTGCCTTAAGTGAAAAAACCTTAGAGCAATTCTTGGTATAAAATATCTGCAGTTTTAGAGTTTTCCATCTCCAAAAATGAAATAGTTTTACATTATGTATTCAGAGCCTCCTTGCATTTTTTCTTTTGAATGAGCTCTTCTAATGTAGCTCTTAAATGCCAGAGTTCCAGAATGTTTTATTTGCCAGTATAACTTCATACCCTTGGACAAGCTTAGCTCAGTGTCATCTTGCAAGAAAACATTTCTGACAAAAAGATATCATCAATCACCTGTTGCATGACTAGGCTGAAATCTTATAGGACTATACAAGAAAACCATGAAAATGGAGCCACTGATTACCTAAAATGCATGCTAATAAAATATAAATACAAGTTTTAAAATTTCAGAACAATGAATTTATGAAGAAAAATAAAAACATTACTTTGGAAATAAAGTACATTTAAAATACAATTAAAATGTACTTACAATTAAAATACATGGCTTGATTTTGCTTTTGAAATAATGCTTGTTTCATAAGTCAAGATATGCCTAAAGACTTTCATACTTATACTTTAAAAAAAAATAGTGATGGAAGTGGCTGTGACTCAAGCAATTGAGCTCACATTTATCATATTGATGACAAGGTTCAGTTGCTGGGACATACTGGTGAAAATTAAAAGATGTCCCAGACTGGCACAGAGAGGCACAAGCCCTTGCATGGCTCAGAGAGTTGCAGGCCCCCCCACAGCATGGTGAAGCACAGGTTTCTGCATGGTGGAGTGACATAAAATGATGATGAAGGAACCAGGTACGGGAAAAAAGTAATTGCTGGTATTAGAATTACTATTTTTGGATGATTGGGAATTTCTGGTAATTATTGTAGATAAGAATTGCACAATATTTTGCATATGATTAATCCCACTGAAATTTATGCTGGGGAGTGGTTGAGCTAGTTAAGTTTATGTTGTATATGTTTCCATAATTAATTAAAAAAAAAGTGAGAAACTAAAGGGAAAATGACAATTAAATGCAGTACATGATCCAGGACTGGATCTATTTTAAAAAATAGTGCACATCCTATTTATAGGGAAATTAATAGTGAAACTAGTTTAATCATTCTGGGAATCTCTAATATTTTGAAGCTTATATGGTTTTGCAGTTCTTGGAACATAAGCAAAATCTGATATGAAGAGACATGGGATGACCTTATATTTGCTCAGTAGTAAAATATGCACACTTCAAACAATGAAAGTGTTTTTCTTTGAATATATATTTTTCAGCAAAAATATTTCAACTTATATAAACTGCAATGATACCCACATCCTGAGAGAATGTTGGTGGATTATAATTCCTTTTATAAATTATGAGTAACAGTTTCCTTCTTTCTATAGATTCTCTAGAATACTTGTTCAGCACAAAATCCACCAAATATTGAAACCTCTGGGAAAAGATATGAAGGTTGATGTTGAAACTTTTAGAAGGAATTAAAGGACATAACCTGTTTTCTTTAATCACATCTATATGATTTATCTAAGTTGAGGGTAAAGATTGTGTTAAATAAGGTATGCCCTGACTGGTTGTATCTTTTTAATTTTTAACAAATTAATTTTGTTGATCTATATTGCAATAAAGCATACAATATATCCAAAGGGTACAAAGTGGTATTTGGTATAATCACATAGTTGTGCATTCATCACTTCAATCCTTATTAGAGCATTTTCATTATTTCAATAATAATAATAAAACAAAATTTCTCACCTCTCAATCTCTCTATATTTCCCCTGCTGTATATAGCTGCTCTTTCTAGATATCCTTGTACAATTATTTATTTATTAAGAAGTTTTATTGAGATATACTAACATACCATGTGGTCTATCTAAATTGCATAATCAATAGATTTGATATAATCACAATGTTGTGCATTCATCTTCACAAAATTTTTTAGAATTATTTCATTACTCCAAAAAGAAAAACTCCACACCACTTAGCATGCATTCCCTAGCCTTACATAAGCACCAATCAAATTTCATCTTTATAAATTGGTTTATATTTACATTTTACATAAGAGGAATCATACAATATGGTGCACAATATATTTAGTTCATAGTAACACTGTCATACAGTATTTGTCCTTCTGTGTCTGGCTTGCTTCATGCAACATAATGTCCTCCAGGTTCATCTATGTTGTCATATTCTTTATGATTTCTTTTCTTCTTACAGCTGTATAATATGCCACCATGTGAATGCACCACAGTTTGTTTATCCATTCATTGGCTGATGGACATTTGGGTTGTTTTCAACTTTTGGCAATCATGAATAACATGACTATGAATTTTGATGTAAAGAAGTCTATTTCTTTCACTGCTATCAGTTTTTCTGGCTATATACCCAGTAGTTGTTCTGCAGGGTCACACAGCAAAACTATATTCAACTTCTTTAGGAACTTTCAAACAGTCCTCCACAGTGGCTGTACATTCTGCATTCCCCCCAACAATGAATGTGTTCCTATCTCTCCATTACTTAGATACAGTGGTTAAAGCAGCATGATACCAGCATAAAGATAGACATATTGACCAGTGGAATTGAATTGAGAATTCAGAAATAGACCCTCACATTTACAGTCAAGTGCTATTAGACAAGGCTATCAAACCCATCCAGTTGGATCACAACATTTATTCAACAAATGGTTTTTGGAGACCTGTATATCCATATCTAAAAGAAAGGCAGAGGGCCCCTATCTCATACTTATATAAAAATTAAATGAAAAACGATCAAGGACCTAAGTATAAAAAGTAGACCAGTGAAACTTCTAGAAGAAAATGTAGGGAAACATTTTCAAAATGTTGTGGAAAGTGGTGGTTTTTTAAAATCTTATACCCAAATTGAGAACAATGAATGAAAAAGTAGACAAATTTTTATCAAAATTAAAAAATTGGGGATTCAAATGACTTTGTTAAGAAGGTGAAAATGCAGCCTACTCAATGGAATAAAAGGCTTGCAAACAATATGTATTAGTCAGCCAAAGGGGTGCTGATGCAAAGTACCAGAAACCCGTTGGCTTTTAGGAAAGATATTTATTTGGGGCAGATGCCTACAGTCACAAGGCTATAAAGCTTAATTTACTTCCCTCACCCATGTCTGTTGCCGCATTTTGGAGGAAGATGCTTGCCACCATCTGCAAGGGTTCAGTCTCCCTCTTCCTCTTAAGGCCCTATGGCCCCAGCTTCTTCCAATATCAGCTGTAGGCTGGGATAAGTCTCATTTCTGTCCCAGGGCTCATTCCTCTCTGGACTCAACTGCTCTGTTCTCTCCACAAGGTCTGTTGTGTACTCTCAGGTTAATGGCTCATCTCTCTTCCCTGGGCATCTGCCGTGTCTAATGGAGGCTTCTCTCTTCCCTCATGTATATCCTTCTCTGTATATTTACTACTGGGGACTCTAGCATTAAACTCTATTATTCTCCTCTGCCATGTCATTTTCTCTGTGAGTCCCCACCGACCAAGGGGGTGGCAACTCAACATCTTGCTGATGTGACCCAATCAAAGTCTTAACCATTATTTAATCAAGTAAGAGTGAAGCAAATTAATCCAGTCCAATCTAATATGTGCAGAGGAACAGACCAGTTCATAAACAAAATCCAATATCTATTTTTGGAATTCATAAATAATATCAAACTGCTTCACCATATTTCAATAAGGGTTTGATTTCCTTGTTATATAAAGAGATCATACAGCTCAATGATAGAAAGACAAGCCCAATTCAAAAATGTACAAAAGACTTGAATACATTGTTTTCCATAAAGGAAATACAAATGGCCAAAAAGCACTTGAAAGGATGTTCAACATCACTAGCTATTAGGGAATTGCAGATCAAAACAATGATGAGATATCATTTCATGGTTTACAGAATAGCCATTATTGACAAAGAAAGAGACTACTACAAGAGATGGAGAAGATGTGGAGAAATAGGAACCATCATTCACTGGTGGTGGGAATGTAAAATGATGCAGATTCTGTGGAAGATGGTTTTGAGGTTCCTCAAGAAGTTAAAAATATTACTGCTGTAAAATGTGGCAAGCATCCAGGAATACATTCAGAAAAACTGAAGGCAATGACAGAAGCAGACATTTGTACTCCAATGTACATATTGGCATTTTTCACATTTGTTAAAAGATGGAAGCAAAGCTTGTGTCTATCAACCAAAGAATGGATAAACAAAAGGTCATATATTCATACAATGGTTTACTATTCAGCTGTAATAACATATAAAATTGGAATGCATATGAAAACAAAGAAGATCCTTGAGAACATTATGTTGAGTGAAATAAGCTAGGCACAAAGCGACAAAAATTGTATGGTCTCACTAATAGGAATTCATATGAGGAGTAAAGCATGTAGTTAAACTATACATTATAAGATACTAGGGATATAACATGGGGTAAGAAGGCAAGCGGTACTGAATGTATGTAGAATGTTTAATAAGGTTGATTATAAATGTGTGGAAATGGATAGAGGTGATTGTAACACATCATAATGAGTATAATTAACACTGCTGATGTATAAATGTGTTTAGGACTGAAAGGTGTAGTGTAGGGAGGTTAATGCCATTTGCAAGAAAGCTAGAGGATAATCTAGGGACTGTATAACATAGTTATTTCTGTATGATGAGAATTGTTTTTAATAGTACAAATACAAGAATGTTCCTCTATTACAAGGTGTTAAGATTACAATGATACATGGGAAAATATAATTAATGTAACTTTTAGGTTATAGTTAACAGTAATATTGTAATTTTTTGCAGAAATGTCAAAGAAGATACTCTATCAATGTGAAGGTTCAACAATGGGGTTATATGGGTTAACGGATTTGCCCCTTGAGTAATGAAAACCTATTAAAATGAAATGAGGCAAATAAAGCACTACACTGTGATGAAACTCCAATCCACTGAGTATTTATTTTGGATGGCTTGTACAAGGCAGGAGACCATAAAACACAGTGACCCCCATGTTGGGTGATGGACTGTGGTTAACAGTAGTGGGCGATGGGCTGCATTTAACAGTACAAATAGGAGAACATTCTATTATGAACTATAGCAAATATACAATGCAAAAACATGGTGTTAATAGGTTTGTGGAAAAATACACAAAATATAAGCTATGAACTGTAGACAGCAATAATATTTTGATAATGCTCTTTCATCAGTTGTAACAAAGGTGTCATAAAAATATAAGGTGTTGGTGGTTGAGTGATGTATGGGAATTCTGTATGGTATGCATGATTGTTTTGTAAACTCACAATGTATCTAATAAAAATGCAATCTATGAATACCCTGTAATGGTAATCAAAGTTCAAAGATCAAGCACATGGAGTATGACAGCCTATGTGACCACCTTTAGATTAGTTCATGCCTCTCCACCCAAGGATGTGACAATTGTGATTAAAATGGAAAACTGAGAATCATACTTAGGAATTGGACTCCTCCCTCTCAAGACAGTGCTGGAATTACAGTTTATATCATTTAATGCAGTATAATACAGGAAATGTTGAAATAAATGAGTAATTATTGAGCCTTTTGTAGATAATGGTATAGTTTGCCAAAACAAACAAACAAATGAAAAACCAACTGTAATTGGGGAGTGGATGTAGCTCAGTTGTTGAGTGCCTTCTTCCCATATACAATGTCCTGGGTTCAATACCTGCTATCTCCTAAAAATACTGTAGATGTATATATAACAATTGAGGTGAGAATCCTGGGGCATAAGAATTACCTGCTTTATGTTCTGCAATGGGACAACCTGGAGAAGGAGAATTTCTGTTAACTGGGAAGGAGAGGAGATGTACAAATTCCTTTAAAGAGGGAACCACTAAGGCCACTAGCAAACACAAGGCCTGGGCAAGACACAGGCCCAGAAAAGACTAGGTGGATCCTGCACATTGCATTCATCTTGGGCTGTCCTGCCCTGACAGAGAAGGCCAGCCAACACAAAGTTAATTTTCAAAGATAATCAAAGGTGATTTTTTTTCCTTAGATAAGTTTGGTTTTGCTAGTTCCTGACACTCAAGACAGTCTGTCATATCACTATCTGGATAAAAAACCAAGAAACAGATATCTCAGGGAATAAACCCCAGAGTTAACATTTTAAAATATTAAAATATTAAAATGTACAGTGGGCAAAAAAGATAACAAGACACAGAAACAGGAAATGATTGCTCACCCAAAGGAAGAAGATAAAAATCCTAAAACATCAATGCAGAAGACCAGAGTGTAGACAAACTGCACAAAACTTTTTTTTTTAAAGTTATCTTCAGTATGCTCAAGGAAATAAAGAGAAATACAAAGTAAAAATCATAGGATATCAGGAAAACAATTTTTGAATAATATGAGAATCTCAGTAAAGATATAGAAATTTTTATAAAAGAACCAAATAGAGTTACTGGAGTTGAAGTCCAAAATAATTGAAATGATAAGTTCCCAAGAGGGTTGCAAGAGCATATTGGAGCTGGCAAAATAAAGAATCAATAAGCTCAGAACTAGACATTTTAAATTAGTCATGTTAAGCAGCAGAAAGAAATAGAAGCATAAAAAACAAAATAGCCTGAGACTTCTAGGACACCATCAATCATAAATATTTAGTCATAATGAGTGTCCCAAAAGGAGAAGAGAGAGAGAAAGGGGCAGAAGAAATAGTCAAAGAATAATTACAGAAAAATCCCCAAATTTAGTAAAATACAAGAATATGCATATCCAAGAAGCCCAGTGAACACCAAACAGGCTAAATGTAAAGAAAAATATGCTCCCCACATACTGATCAAACTGTTGAATGCAAAGGACAAAGAGACAGTTCTGAAAGTTGAAAAAGAAAAGCAGTGTGTTATGTAAAAGAGAGTACCAATTATATTAAGTGCAGATTGCTCCTCAGAAACCATGTAGGCAAGGAGGCAGTAGGTCAAAATACTTAAGTTGCTTAAAGAAAACAATTGCCAACCAAGAAATTTATATCCAGCAAGACTTTCTTTCAAAAATAGGGGATAGATCAAGACATTCCCAGATCAAAGCTGAGGGGAATAATCACCACTAGAACTTCCCTACAGATAATGCTAAAGGGAATTCTTGAGACTGAATGAATAAGACAGTAGACAGTAGTTAAAAGTGAGATAAAGAACTAAGGCCCTCCACTAATAGTAACCATTTGGGTATTTATATTTCCAGTATTACTGGGTTGTTGTGTTTTTTTGGTGGGTATGTGACAACACTACTTTCATCCTACAGGTGCTTAAATGCAAATGCATAAAAATAATAAATCTATTGTTTTGCACATATAATTTATAAAGGTATACTTTTTAAGGTTTATAGGAGAGTTATAGGAACAGTATATGTATATGCTATTGAATTCAACTTGGTGTTACTTCAAATATGTTTGTTTTATATTTAGGATGTTAAATTTTAACAACTTGGTAACTGTGATGGTTAGGCTAATATGTCAACTCAGCCAGGTAACAGTGCCCAGTTGTTTTTGTCAAGGAAACACTGGGCTAATTGCAATAAAAGGATATTTACGGACTTTAGTCACCAGTGAGTTTACTGCATAGATAGCTGATTACATCTACATCAGTCAGGGAGTTGCCATCAGCAATGAGTGATGCTTTATCACTGCACACCCTAAAGAGTATATATCCTACCAAGCATACTCCAAGATATATATTTTTCAAGTTGTCTAATGCTCAAGACAAGGAAAGAAGACTGAAAGCAACTAGAGAAAAGGAAACCATCACATACAGGGGAAGCTAGAAAAGATTAAGTGTTGAATCCTCATCTGAAACCATAGAGGCAAGAAGGAAGGGGTAAGAAATAGTTAAGGTGTTAAAAGAAAAAAAATTACCAGCCAAGAATTTTCTATGCAGAAAAACTGACATTCAAAATTGGAGAGTTCAAATATTTATAGATAAACAGAAATTAAGAGTATGTCAAAAGAAACCTACACTTCAAGAAATACTAAAAGGAGTTCTACAGGTCAAAAGGAAAAAAACAGGAGAGAGAGTGTTGGAGAACAGTGTAAGAACAACAAAAATTATAAAAAGAGAAATAAAATAATATATGGCATATGTAAACCTAAAGAAAACATGATTAATGTAAGTAATTCCTTGACAGATTTAACTCTGAATGTTAATGGATTAAACTCACCAGGCAAGAGATGCAGATTGATGAATGGATACGGAAATATGAACTATCTATATGCTGACTACAAGATCACCAGCTTAAACCAATGGATGCAAGATGGGTGAAATTAAATGTTTGGGAAATAAATTTACAAGCAAACCATAACCATAAAAGGGCAAGGGTAGCTATACTGATATCAGACAAAATAGACTTTAAATGAAAAACTATTGTAAGAAACAAAAAAAGGACACTATATATTAATAAAAGGGGTAATTTATCAAGAAGAAAGAGCAATTGTAAACATTTATATACCTAACCAGCGTGACTCAAAGTACATGAGGCAAACATTCAAAAAACTAAGGGGAGATATGTTGCCTCTACAATTATAGTGGAGGACTTTAATGCACCATTTTCACCATTAAACAGAACATTTTGACAGAGAATCAATAAAGAAACAAAACTTTGAAAAATACTTTAGAGGATCTGGACCTAATATGCATATACAGAACACTACATTCAAATAGAGCAGGATATGTGTTCTTCTCGAGTGCACATGGAACATTCTCCAGGATAGACTACATGCTAACCCATAGAACAATTCTCAATGAATTCAGAAAGATTGAAATTAAAAAAAGTAATTTCTCTGATCACAATGGAATGATGCTGGAAATCATTAAGGGACAGAGTATCAGATTAGGCACATAAATATGGAAGTTAAACAACACAATCTTAGACAAACAGTGGGTCAAGGAGGAAATTTCAAAAGAAATTATTATCTACCTTGAAATGAATGAAAAAATAATAACTCAACATATGAAAACCTAGGGGATACAGCAAAAGCCATATTGAAAGGAAAATACATAGCCATAAATCCCTATATTAAAAAAGAAGACAGAGCTAAAATCAAAGATTTAACTACACACCTGGAGGAATTAGAAGAACAAAAAACTAACCCAAATGAAGTAGATAGAAGGAAATAACAAAGATAAGAGAAGTAAATGAAATTGTAAACAAGAAATCGCTAGAAAAAAGAAAACCAAAAGCTGTTTCTTTGTGAAGATCAATGAAATTAACAAGCCCTTAGCTAGACTAACAAAGAAAAAAAGCAATAATGTGCAAATACATAAAGTAAGAAATGAGGAAGGAGATATCACCACTAACCCAACAGAAAAAAAGAGTATCATAAGATACTTTGAAACATTATATGCCAGCAAGATGGATAATTTAGAGGACAAATTCCTAGTATCATGCAAACAGCCTACAATGACAAAAGAAGAAACTCATGGACTCAAGAGACAAATCACAAGCAATGACATAGAATCAGTCATCAAAAAGCACCCAACTAAGGAGAGCCCAGTACCGGATGGCTTCACAGGTGAATTCTACCAAACTTTACATAAAGAACTAATACCAAACCTGCTTAAACTCTTCCAAAAGATAGAAGTGGAGGGAACATTACCTAACTCATTCTGTGATGCCAAAATTGCCCTATTACCAAAGTCAAACAAAAAAGCCACCAGAAAGGAAAACTACAGATCATCTCTCTAATGAACCAAGATGATAAAATTTTCAACAAAATTCTTGCTAATCATATTCAACAACACTTCAAATGAATTATACACGATGACCAAGTGGGTTTCATCCGTGGCATGCAAAGATAGTTCAACATAAGAAAATCAAACACTTTAATACACCACATAAACAGATCAAGAGAAAAAACTCACATGATCATCTCTATAGATGTAGGAAAAGCATTCTACAAAATACAGCATCCTTTCTT
The DNA here is from genome assembly GCA_029593785.1 of Cabassous unicinctus. Classification (NCBI taxonomy): domain Eukaryota; kingdom Metazoa; phylum Chordata; class Mammalia; order Cingulata; family Chlamyphoridae; genus Cabassous; species Cabassous unicinctus. Next base: position 11,412 of record JAQZBX010052193.1, read on the forward strand.
GATTAAAAATGCTTCAAATGATAAGGAAAATGGAAACTTCCTCGACATGATAAAGGATATATATGAAAAACCCAGAGCTAACATCATATTCAATGGTGAAATCCTGAAAGCTTTCCCTCTAAGATAGGTAACTAGACAAGGATGCCCAATTTCACTGCTCTTATTTAACATTGTTTTAGAAGTATTTGCTTGAGTACATAGGCAAGAAAAAGATATAAAAATGCATCCATATTGGAAAGGTAGTAGTAAAAATTTCACTATTTGCAGATGACATGATCCTATACCTCAAAAGCCTTGAAATCTACAACAAAACTTCTAGAGTTTATAAATGAGTTCAGTAAAGTGGCAGGTTATAAGATTAATGTGCAAAAATCAGTAACATTTCTGTATAACAATAACAAACAATCTGAGGAGGAAATTAAGAAAAAGATCTCCCTATATTTTTGATGAAACATTTATGTAATCTAAAGCTTCCTTCAAAAAAAAAAACAAAAAGGAAATAAATTGAAAAATATAATGAATTTCTATATAACCTCCACACCATTTTACAAAATTTCCCCTTTTATTGATATCTCACATTAGTGAGGTACATTTGTTACAATGGCTGTACCAATATTGAAACATTGCTACTAACCAAGGTCTATAGTTTACATTATGGTTTACACTTTGTGCTGTACATTTTTATAGTTGTACAGGGCATTTATAAGGCATTGAAATTGTTCTGTATGCTATTGCAATGACAGGTGCATGACACTATAGATATGCGAAAGCTTATGAACTGAGTCTTTTCCAGGTTAAATTTGCTCCATCTGGAACATGTGATTCTGCAACCACTCCCCAGACCAGGGTTGCCTTGCTTATTTACTCTCCACCTTTCCCAGTCTATCCTTATTCCTTCTGCCTGTTCAAGTCCCACCTGCTCGTGAATATAATCTCACCCCATTTCACCCTTCTTTTACTCATTTTGCACATACAGCCTGGGCCCTGGGAATGAAATGATCTTATTTTCCAAACAAAAATATCATTACTCATTGTGTGACAATTATTTTAACTAATAAAAAAATGGGGAAAATCCATTCAAGTGCAAGAAAATTTACCATTAACTTCAAAAAAAAAATGTTTGTCCCTGTTATTGTGCTATGTCAGAATACCTGTTTATTGGTTTTTGCTTTATGTACCATGTATACAACCTAAAGCCTCCCCCTTTAAACCACATTCTAATCTATAACTCATTGCTGGTTATTATATTTCCTATGTTATGCTACCATCACCATCATCTATTACCAAAACTTTAACATTAGGACAAATAAAAACTTTGTACATTGTAAGCCTTAACTCCATATTCCCTACCTCCACCTCATCCCTTGGTAACCTTTGTTCTAGATTCTTCCTCAATGAATTTGAAGAATGTCTGGTTGTTACAGGAAAATTTATTGAAAATGAAAGTATCATATTCAAGTTTGTTCAAGAGGTATTATCTAAATCATTCCTTCCTCCAATCCCCAAGAATACCCAAATTACAAAGAAAAGAAAATGAATAAAAGATTATTTAAAGAATACAGTCAGTATGTTAGCTTTTAAGCTAATTTATATTAGATTGAGCTAATAACATGCTAATATTTTTGTTATTTTTGAATTCAAGATATCTGCATTTTGTGTAAAATTCAAATGATAGTAAAGATTATACAGTGAATAATCTCCTTTCCACCCTGGCTTCAGTTCCACCTTCAGCTTGCATCATTCTAAACATATTCTATACCACTAAATAGATTTTGATAGTTTGGTATGTGGGACACTATGCTATTGTCTGTGCAGATAGGCTCATTAAATTCTCAGAGCACTTTGACACACAGGTAGTAATATTATTATTGCCAATTTACAAGGAGGCCTGCTTGAGGACTGAACAAGCAACTTTTCAAAAGTCTCATGCCTGATAAGAGATAGAAAGCCCACATTCTCAACCATGCCCACACACTGCCTCCATGGGTCATGGGTATAATGGGGCAATTTGAAAAACACTCCATTTTCCAAGGTCTTGGATGATAATTTTACTATTTTTAATGTCATAAGAACTTGAGGAGTATTTATTACTTTTCTTTTCTGATAGGATTTACTTGATTCCAAGTTCCTGATCAGAAAGTCAATTCACAAAGATAAGATTCTTCCCCATGGCACATAGGACTTACAAGAAGCCATTTTATGATGGATCTGAGAACCCAATGCTATGAAAACCCCTACCTAACATTCCATCAAATACATGACGTGACCCAGCCTCTGCACTTCCCCAGCCAGCAGTAACCTTTTGGGGACTGTGTGTTGAGTGGCTGGAGATGAAAAACTGACAAGGTTTCTAACAAATGAAACCTATGTCATTACCCAACCCAGAAATCAAATATTCTATTTGTGAATTATCTAAGAAAGCACTAACCAACATTAACCCTTTACACCTTACAATTCCAAAAATGCTCAGTCATTACACTCTATGTTTTACCATTGAGGAATCTGACAGGATGAGATTCAGGGGTTTCAAGATCAGCAGAACAAACATCTGAATCCTAAAATCATCTCATATTACCCAACTTTATTTTATAAAAATTCCTGAACAAATGCAATGTCAGAAGGTCATGGGAGACATTCAGGAAAGGAATCTGAAGCAACAGGAGTTCCTTGAAGGGCCCTTTCCAAACTGAAATAATGATCCTGCTACTGGCACTTTTGAAAAGGACTGCCCTCTCCTTCACCTGAAGCAGGCAGGCCTGTCCACTGAGGAGCTGCACACCTAGGAACACTGCATGCCCACAGAGAAATGGAAACCCTTGTAAATCTGTCACTTCAGTGTGTGAAAACTCATCCATAAGAGCATCAGGCTGCCTGCCCAAAGATCACAGAAACATGTTTGTGGTCAGGGTCTCCTGTTCCCCTATGTGGAACAACTCAAAATGATGCATTCAGAAGGCATTGAAGAACACACTGAAATCTGACAGACTGGGTTCAAATCCCTGCTCCTCCACCCATTATCCATGTGACCTTGAATGACTTATAGCTTCTGTGCAATTTCCTCATCCATAAAGTAACAACATTAAAGTAAGCACACAGTAAATGATGGCTGCTCTTACTATTGTTGTTGTTCAGAAAATTTAGTCCAATCCAGGGTCTGTCACCTTCTCACAATGTCCTTATATCATAGTGTATGTGGTAGTATTCCCCCCCTTTGAAGGCAAAACTCTGCTTTCAACCAAGCTCATTACAATAACAATAAGAACCTAGACTTATCAAACCAAAGATGTATATTAACTATTTCATAAAATGATGTATGGAAGCTAAAAAAGAAATAGCTCTCACAGAACTCATACTCATGAGTAGGAAGAACTTAATATAAATTGGTAATTTAAAGTAACTCATTTCCACAAAAAAGACATTCTTATTGTTTAATGCATTATAACCATAGCAGATATTCTCCCAACTAAGAGACAGGTTTGGGTTTCACTTTCTAAAGATATAACCTACGTAATTCCACTGATTAATTTTCATAATACTTTAGATTAGTTTTACTATCAAATAACACCCCATTTACAATATCAATTTAAACTTTAAATCATTAGGGAGCAAAGTATCCTCAATTTACATACATATATTCATGATTTGGGAGGATGTTTTCCCCAAATTTCTTTAAAGACAGAATATTAATTAGCAAAAGAGATAGCCAATATTAATCACATCAATTATTTAAGAAGCTAGGTGTTACTTTTACATGCTATCTCATCTTTTTAATCCAAAGCTTCTTAAGAAGTGGTCCAGGAGCTTGAATTTAATTTCAAATAAACATTATTTCTTGTGAGAATGTGTTCGTACAGATGTAATATATTTATTAAATAATACACAGTATAGAGTTGTTGCTGGATTTTCTCTAGGTTCTTGGCTAAGGTACAAGAAATGAATTTCAGGAACAAGCCAGGTTAGTTAGGCAAGTAATTTATCAAGGAAGGCAGGGAAGAGAAGTGGGAAAAAACAGATCAAGGGTCCTAGGTAGAGAGGAAGGGGCTGAAATGTGATAAAGAGAGCCAATTTACAGACTATAATTCCCCATTACAGATTACAAATAACCAAGTTTTACTCACACATTGTTACAGGCAGTGGGGAAGAAGGCAAGAGCTGGGGGCAGGAAGCAAGACCAGGGGTGAAGAATGCAAGATCAAGAGGAAGAAAGCTAGAGCAGGAGGAAAAAGGCAAGAACAGGGCCTGGTTTAATTTCCCACTTGCTTTTTAAACCATTAATTTTTCCATCACTTTACTAATAACTGGGTAGGATTCCCAGCTTTTTGCTGTTTTGATTGATTCCCCCACACATCAATCCCCTGGGTGGGCCCAAAAATAAGGTTCCTGAAGAATATCTGGGGCTTCTACTACCTTCTGGAAGAAATCTCATTCTGAATAAGAGTTTCTCACAAGGGTCTTCCAGCAGCCAACTTGGGGATACCAAATGACACACGTTCAATGGTGGCAATTTTTCTTCCAAGTTCCAGATTTGTCTACTGATTCCATATCTAGCCTACCTCAATGTGGACTTAGTAAGGGGTCTGTGGTTTTCACCTGACTGGCAAAGCTGTCCATGGAACAAAAAATGTTATGAATTCTTATTAAAACTTTGATGGAGGTACAGGCTCCTTTTACAGAAAAATTTCAGTCTTTAGGTGGATTATTAAATGGTTCTGAGAGCTGATGGCTAGCATCCATGTGAGATTTTTAGCACAAAAACATATAGAAGAAATGGTTTCATGAACTTCACAAACAAAGCACGAGCAGCAAGAGAAAAAATAGATAAATGGGATTTCATCAAAATTTAAAAATTCTGCACCACAAAGGATGTTAAGAAAATAAAAAGGTAGCCTAAACAATGGGAGAAAATATTTGGCAATCATATATCTGATAGGAGCCTAATATCCTGCATATATAAAGAAATCCTTCATCTCGAAAATGAAAAGATAAACAGCCCATTCAAAAATGGGCAAGTGACCTGAAAAGACACTTCTTCAAGGAAGAAATACAAATGGCTAAAAAGCACATGAAAAAATGCTCGACATCGCTAGCTATTAGGGAAATGCAAATCAAAACCACAATGAGATACCATCTTACACCCATCAGAATAGCAGCTAACAGAAAAACAGAAGAATATAAGTTTTGGAGAGGATGTGGAGGAATAGGAACACTCATCCACTGCTGGTGGGATTGTGGAATGGTCCAGCCACTGTGGAGAACTGTTTGGCGATTCCTCAGAAAACTAACAATAGATCTTCCATATGATCCAGCAATTCCACTACTGGGTATATACCCAGAAGAGCTGAAAGCAAAGACACGAAAAGATATATGCACACCAATGTTCATAGCGGCATTGTTCGCAAATGCCAAAAGTTGGAATCAGCCACAGTGCCCATCAACAGAAGAATGGATAAGCAAAATGTGGCACACACCTACAATGGAATATTACTCAGCTCTTAGAAGGAATAAAGTGCTAACACATGGAATAACATGGATGAATCTTGAAGACCTTATGTTGAGTGAAGCAAGCCAGCCATTGAAGGAAGAACAATTTATGACCTCATTGATTTGAATTGAGGTAAGATAACAGTTTCTGAGAACCACTGATGGAAATATAGGCTAACAAGGAAGAAAGAGAGAAGGGTAGGCTGTGAGCCATCACCCATATGGACATTATCTATGGTAAATTGTAAGAGTATAGTTACATATTGAAGGGTAGGACAGGTGGGTAGAGATTTTACTGGGTTCAGTGGTGGAAGATTAACAGGTGAGTAGATTAGGAAGGACAGGTTAGAATAAGCAGGACATATAAATATGAATCTTGTCATCCCATGAGCCAAGACAGGGAATAGTCATAAGCCCAGGGGGTGGGGAGGAAGGAACAGAAAAGATCAAATGGGGTATGTAGTGGTCATGGGAAATATTATTCATTACCTTACATTAATGGACACAGGACATGTTAAATATCATCAAAAATTATTAAAATGTGCAGTCTAAATTGTAAACTATACTGTAAACCACTGAAAAATTTTAGTTGCTATATTTTACTATCTGTATAACAGTTATAACAATGATAACATCCATTAAAAAAGGTTTTAATATGGAGTGGGGGAGAGGGAGAGAGGTTGGGTATGTGGGAGTCTCTAGTATTCCATCTGTGACTTTGCTGTGACCTAAAACTTCTTTGAAAATTAAATTGAAATTTGGGAGACACTGGGGAATGAGAGGGGGAAGGTTTCATGATACACTGGACGTCTGATATTACAGTGATAAAAGGAAAAAAGAATAATTTCTCTTAAAAAAATGATTTTTCCCATTTTTTCAAAAGTCCTAATCTGCTAATTATATTTTATTATTAGTTTAGCTTACTTTTTTTTCTTTTTCTTCTGAGTCTCCTCGTACTTATGCCTTGCATTTAAAATTATCATTATTTTTTCTTTTTCCTATTAATTGTATTTTGTTATTTTATTGGCTTCATATTCAAGGAAGATTTGGATCACAGAAAGCTTCCAAGGGGGGCTGTAGAGAATCATTGCTGGGGGTATCTGGGATGGGGGATTCATGGAAGTAAGTCCATCTGAATATACATGAAAGATATATAAAATTGTTCAATTGATCAAGGGATGGGGCATGGTCACGGTGGATAGACAATTAATTAATGAGGGAATCTTAATTCCCAGCCTGGAGAGCTCTGCTACATTCCCCAAGGGAGCAGCAACAGTCCCCTGAGTGCAGAGGCAGTGTCTGGCAAAAGAGGATGGCCCACTGATGGGTTCTTGTTATTGAAGACTAGTCTTATGAGTATTTGCTCTTCTAATTGAAACTTAGCCTACTGTTATGGGGTGCCTAAGGGTTACCACCTGAGAGCCTCCTTGTTGCTCAAATGTGGCCACTCTATAAGCCAAACTCAGCATTTGAATACATTACCTTCCCCCCAACGTGGGACATGACTCCCGAGGATGAGCCTCCCTGGCAACGAGTGATTAATACCAAGTGCCAACTGGCAACGCGATCGGAAAAAGACCTTGAATAAACGGTGGAAAATGTAAAGAGAAATGAGTTCACGTGGCTAAAAGACTTCAAAGAGAGTCGGGAGGTCATCCCAGAGGTAATACTTATGCACACCTCAGTCGGACCTCATAGAACACCAAAGTGGATATCACCCCATACTGAGGGACCCCTGAAGGTTCTGGTGACGCCCAGGTCCTATACAAGTGGGTATAGCCCCAGAGATTGATGCCTAATCAGTGGGCTATTCATTGGCACCTGTGTTCCTGAGAGTGACAGAGTTGGACCCAAACAAGTCATCCCTGCACATGGTCCATCAGTCCCTTCTAATCAAACCTATATGTGATGCAGTAGTTTTTAAGTGTACTTCAAAGAGACTGTATCCTCTTGCCCACCTATGTGCCAGCTGTACCTGGAATCTTGGTGGAGCTGTAACTCCTACCCTACATTTCAATGGATTCATCCAAGTAACCTGGCAAGGAGATGACGATGGGCAACGGCCATCCCAGGGAACGGAGATGGCCTGCACATGAAGGCAAGGTAATCCCATCCACTATATCCATGGGATGTAAGCCCTCTCTCACTTGGTGGTGGGGTGGACATCACCATCCAAGTCCCCTCAGGATGGGGGAGGAGCTGTGGTCTAGAGTGGACTTGGTGGTGTTCTGTTGTAGACATATTGTGATTCAAGCAATGGAAGAAATTGTAACAGTGAGGTAGAGCCTGTGGCCACTGGACAT
>JAQZBX010052194.1:0-19189 GCA_029593785.1 Cabassous unicinctus
ATTAGAGGTGGGGTGGGCATCACCATCCCAGAATCCTCAGAATTGGGGAAAGAGCAAAGGACTAGAGTAGACTTAGTGCTATTCTACTATAGACTTACTGTGATTCTAGGAATGGAAGAACTTGTATCATTGATGTGCAGAGAGTGGCCACTGGAGATTCTGAGGGGAGGGAGAGGGAAAAACAGGAGTAATATGGAGGCATTTTGCAGGCCTGGGAATTGTCCTGAATGACATTGCAATGACAACTATAGGCCATTATATATCTTGCAGTAACTTACAAAATTGTGTGGGAGAGAGTGTAAACTACAATACAAACTATAATCCATGCTTAGAGGCAATGCCCCAAAATGTGTTCATCAATTGTAACAAATGTACCACTCTAATGAAGGATATTGTTAATGTGGGAAAATTGGGGAGGGTTAAGGAGCAGGACATATGGGAATCCCCTATATTTTTAATGTAACATTTATGGAATAAAAGTACCTTTTAAAAGTAAAAAAGTATATTAAATAAAAATTTAAAATAAATTAAAAATTATATATGGAAAAGTAAACTTACCTGTTGCAAAAATAGAAAAAGCATGTAAAGATAATTTAAAGTATTTTACTGTGATGGATATCACAATTTGTATTGAGAAGTATGGCTTGGTCCATTCATCTAAACACTCATGGAGCATCTAGGCATAGGCATTATGATAGATGACAGTGCACAAAGAAAAGGAGGAAATGATCTGGGCATGAAAGTTATTACAATATGGTGGAGAAAATACTCATGCTGAATTATTATAATTCTCAAGATCTCACGATGCTGAGGATGCTGATTCTTTCGAGGCTGAGACTCCAGGATCAGGGAATCCCTCATTTGAGTGTTACAATATTAGCAGATGATTATGTGAATAAAAGTAGCTGAGAAGAGTGCATTCTAGGTCAAAAAATGTTTTGCACATTATTAGACACATGAGAAAAGCAACAAAGATCCTCTAACAGCCCATCATTTTATGTTAGCTGAGGGATGGTGGAGAATATGACAGCTCTCAATGTTAACTTGAGTCAAACCTTAAAGGATGAGAACTGAAGAATTTACAAAAAGATTTTATTTAGGTTTATTATATATGTGCATGAACTTTTCTGTATCATTTCATGCAATAAGCACCCATATCAAGAATGAAATCATAACCAGCATCCTAGAAGTTGCACTCATGTTCCATTCCAATTATTCCTTCTGTGTAAAGATTGTGGGATAGTTGTAACATTAATAGCATAATTCATTTAAAAAAAAATGACTTGAACTTTATCAAATTTTAAAACTATTCTTCCAAGCACACTGTTAAGAGAATGAAAGACATCCCACATTGGGAGAAAATATTTGCAAAACATACATCAGACAAAAAAATCCAGAATAGAGAAAGTACCTAGAATTTATAAATAGCACTTAAAACATGGAATACAGCATAAGAAATCTAACAACCCAACAAAAAAATGGCCTAAAATTTAAGACACTTCACCAACTAATAAATGGATGCCAAATAAGCACATGAAAGGATGTTCAACACCATTTGTGAAATGCAAATTAAAACCATAATGAGATACCAGAGCACTAGAATGGCTGAAGTTAAAAAGACTGATCATATGAAGGGTTGACAAGAATATAGAGTAACTGGAACTTTCATTTATTACTGGTTGGAATGTAAACCAGTACAAATACTTTGGAAAACAGCATAAATTTCTTAAAATGTTAAGCATATTATTGAATTATTCCACTTATTTATCCAAGAGAAATGAAACTTTATGACACTACAGAAACTTCTTCATGGATGTTCATAGCAACTTTATGTGATGGCTGAAAATTGGAATCAATCTAAATGTCCATTGGCAGGTGGGTGGAAAAATAAGTGTTGTATATTTATCCACATATTACCTCCCAACAATAAAAATGTGTGAAATTTTGATATATGCAACAACATGGATTAACTTCAAAATAATTGTGCTGAATTAAAGTAGATAGAAAAAAAGTGATTCTATTTAAAATTCTAGAAAATGAAAACTAACCATTAAGTAAATAAAGTGGGTTAGTGATTACTTCAGTAGCAAGAAGGATTGTTAATTCATGGGAACAAATACTTTCAGAGGTGATATATATGTTTAATTTCTTGATTGTGGTGATGCTTTCACCAGGTATCCTCAAGTTAGAGTGTATCAAATTGTATGCTTTATATATGTACAGTTTGTTGTGTAAAAATAAATGAAAATTCTGTCCCTAGATTATTCTCTAGCTTTTTTCAATTGATATTCACATCCCTAGACTCTACACATGAGTATGGTTGTTTTGTAAGTTCACAACTTCTGTAATAACAAATATGTTTAAAAAAAAACAAACAGAAAGCAAGAGCATAAAAAATGAAAATAAAGATAATATGTCAGTGATGATTTCCAGTTTTGTGGTTTGAGCAGTTGTGCTGATGTTGCAGTCAGGCCCAAAGAGTATATTCAAATGTCAAAAGAGCAGTAATGTTTTTAGAGGGAAATGTCATTAGTTCAGTTTTGAATCTCCTGAGAATGATGCCTAAGGTCTATCCAAATACAATGTTTCATTAGGTTTTGGGATAAATGTGACATATTCACACATGGAGAATTAGATTCAAGAATCACCAGCTTCCTGGAGTATATTCCTTGGGACCTTTTCTTAAAAAAGCATGCACTCTTCATACCCTACAGAATTGAGTGGGAGAGGGTGTAAAATACAATGTAAACTATAATCCATGCTTCGTGGCAATGCTCCAAAATGTGTTCATCAATTGCAATGAATATACCACACTAACGAAAGAAGTTGTTAATGTGGGGGAAAGTCGGAGTTTAGGGGACTGAGGCATATGGGAATCCTTTATTTTTTTATGTAACATATTATGTAATGTAAGTATCTTTTAAAAATAATTAAAAATATATTTTAAATGGCCTGCATTCTTATTAGTACATAGTTGAGTTCATTTTCATTGCACTGAGTGGTGTTTAATTTGGAAAAAAGTATTAGTTTCTCACATATCTAATTTCAAAGTGCATTAAAGGAATTGATAAGTCTTCTACATATTTGCAATGAACAAACCCCCCAAAAATCCTGAAGATGGCAACAGGCTTGGAGTCACAAAAAAGGCATAATCATGAATATCTCTTATAGTCCTGTGGAAAAAGAGTTGTCTTCCTTTGTAGACATTTTTGAAAATGTTCTGACATTTCAGACAGGTTGAAGATTGCCTAATTAAATAAAAGAATAGAACTTCCACAGGACATTTAAAATGAGGTCTCAAATCACCAGCATGTAGGGTATTTTCCTCTTTTATGGAATTTCTCACTCTTTCCCTTATCTCCAGATTTACTTAATTTTTAGTTTATTATGAAGACTAACAGCCTCCTCAGGACCAAGTCTGTGAATCAGTGGAAGTGAAGATAGTGTTGATCTTTGTCAATATCACATGGGATACATATATATTCATCCCTAAGAAAGAGTTATCTCCTAGTGAGAACAGTCACAATGCACTAAAAGGAATTTAGGAAGCTTCAGCATTTTCACAAGTTAAAAGATTGAGTGGACTCGAGTCAGATTCAGAGGTCATCAACTTGGTCAAATAGCAGTCTCAAATTTGCTGTTTTCTGGAATTTTCTAATCATCATAAACATATTATGACACACAAAATTCCAATTGTTGGACACAGATAGCTTAGTTAAGGGTTGAGGCTATAGGCAGAAATTTTTGACTGCTTGTGACTATAAAAAATTGAACAGAATATTCTTTGCTGTCTTTTCTCTAAATAGAATTACCTTTCCCTGATATTCCTTGTCTTCAAAGAACATTTTCAGAAATTAAGCTCCAAAGAAGCATCAAGACCATTTAGTTCTTCTTTTGATACATTTTAAACAAATCAGAAATTGAATCATGATAGGGCACCTTAGAAGTATAAGCAAACCTTGAGTGCTCTACTGTGTGTTCCCACTATCTGTCCACTGTTCTCTGAAAAAGAAATGAAGCAAGTAGTCATGGAAATAGCACAGGCTAGGGGTTAAGAATAGGTCACATACAGGTGAAAATTTGGGAAATATCTCTGAATCTTTTAGCACCAGCTTCCTTGTTTGAAAAGTAGAGATAATATTTTTTTTCTCTAGAGTTGTGATTTACCAATTCTTCTGACATTTTTTTTAGCACCCTTTGTGTTGTAAGAACTATACTAAACAAAGTTATCAGTTGAAGAGATAAGGGGATAGCGCTTTAATAAAATAAAATATAGTGGCAGAGACAGGAGCACAGAAACTAAAATTCAATGTTTATAACAGTAAACTCATTTCTAAATATGTTTTTGTCAAATAATGTTATTCAGCAAAAAAGTCTTTTCTGGCCCAGTTTGGATTAATGCATTTTTGAAAATATCTATATTTTTAAAGAGAAGTTGTAGCTTTGTAGCAACATTATGCATAAAATGCAGAGGTACCCATATAACACCCTACATGAGTGTGGTACATTTGTTAAAATTCATGAATGAACACTTTTATAATTATGCTCTTAACTACAGTTCATCATTTACATTAGGTTCACTTTGTGTTGTACATATTATTAAGTAACTAAATATTCAACACACTGAGAAGCACAATCTTCCCACTTCTTTCTGCCATCAGAATTTTCTACAGCTACTCTAATTTTATTCCTTTCCCACTTCAGTTCTGTGTCCATTTGGACCATTCTCACCCTGCCTTTCAACCCTGGAAATCACTGTTGATATTTTTACTATTTCCAACGAGTCTATAGCATACTCCATTTTCTCACCATCTCAATCCCTCCACCATTTTGTCTTAAGTCCAAAGAGCTCCCTATTCATTCTGGATATTTTTGAAAGCAATTTTCAGGAAAGCAAGTATCTCTGTGCTCCAGGAATCTACTTCGGGATCTCTCCTAGTACAGTCATTGCCATTGTGATGTAGAGAAACACAGCGTTTAAGAACCTGTCTCTGAATGTGACCCTGGCCATGAGTTCAATCCTGATGGCTCTCTGCTAACTCCGTGTGGAATTACTTAAACTTGCTGTGTCTCAGTTCCCCATCTGTAAATAGGAATGGCAGTAATATTGCCTGTTTCATGAGTGAATATCTAAGGAAGTGCTACTTCATGTTTGGTAAATGAATCCTTACATTTCACTTCTTTGGGGTATGGCTGTATATTATGTTACTTGCTGGGAAGTTGGATTGGATGAATTCTACACTCCCTGGCAATATTTGATGCCCCTTCACATTCTCTACTCCCATTGTTTCCTGTAGAATCAGGCTCTAGAATATCATTCAATATGACAAACTCATTAGTTTAAGGGGCTTCCTAAATCCCTCTCCCTCAAGCAGAGATTAATATGAAGGGATTATAAACTTGCAGCACCTTAAATTGACCTGAAGAGGAATTCACCTCTGGATGAAGCTCAGGTAAGTGTTCTAAATGTTTTTCCCTCCAGAATCATGCAGGTAGCCACCATCCTAGGATTACAGAGGGGGAACATGAATGTCTGATGTTAGAAGTAGCATTTCCCTGGTTTTCAGATCCTGTTCCAGGTACCTGTTGGCAGGACTAGGTAGGTTGGATTGGTGTTGGGAGCAATGCAACACAAACAGAAGGAACTCAAGCAAAGAGACCAGTCATATCTTTTTTGTTCCTCTCACCATCAGCATTACTCCTTTATTCTTCCATCTCTAAAATGCCTCACCCTCACATTTTGCTTTAAATATATCATAAATTAGCCAAGAGAAGTTAATATCATTTAAGCAGAAGTGGCCTAAGACAGGATCTTTGTTAGTTTTTTAATTTTAAAAATTTTATTGAAATATATCATTCCTACATAAGCATGAAAACCCAATACTTGTATAGTAAAAGTTTTTTACCTACAAAACAAACATGCATAATATACAGGGCTCCATATATCACTCCACCGCCACCACCTTGCATTGTCCTAGAACATATTTGGTGTTGGCAGATGACCATTGGTTTCAATAGCACTGTCTAATTTCTAATGTTGTCTAGGAAATTAAAACATCTTATTTACTGCTTTTGGAAATGAGATATGACTGCATTCCAAGACTTAGAACAGTTCTTGTGCTGAGGTGGAACCAGATTGCCAACTTGATATAGAATTCAGATTTCATAATAAAGCATCATTAGATCATGAAGACAAGTAAAATTTTATCACAGTTTAAATTCTCATTCTATAACAGATATTTTTGACTTTTGGGAACATCCCTTGGATTCTCTAAAATCTATTTTTCTAACATGAAAAAAAACGAGATGATATTATATGCAGTAACTATCAGAAATTCTGGAAAAATCAATTTTGGTTTATGCAATTGTAAAAGGTTTATGCCTGTTATTGTTACCACTATATTTAAACAGCTTTAAATTAGTAATATTTGACATAGATGATTTTTTCTCATATAACAAAATTTATTTATAGACAATTTTTAGATTGCATAAAAGATATGGACTGTAGTTAGTAGTAATATTTTGATGGTGCTCTTGCATAGTTTGTAACAAATGTTTCACAACAATGCAAAATATTGGTGGAGGGGTGATGTATGGGACCCCTGTTTGATGTTATGCATGTTTATTTTGCAAGTTCACAACTTTTACTATACACTTATTGTCTATGTATGTTCTTGTGTGAATGATATAATTCAATTCAAAATGTATTTAAAAATAGAATAGGGGATTCCCACATATTGTGTGGGTATACACCTACTGAGATAACATCCTATAATAACAACTTGAATACATTTATAGTCCATAGAAGCATGCCCCTGTGTACCCTTCCCCAACATCCCTTCATCACCTGGTGACCCTCTCCAGCTATAGATAATAAAAGAACTCAATCACAATTTTGTTCTCAATCACACACCACATCCTTCCCAGAGTTCGCCTGTTCCTTCCTTCAGTCCTACCCCCCGGTCCATGGATGGACAACTCATGCTCCTACCTTGCTCACACTCATATTTCACCACTATCAACTCCACTCATGTCACTGCATCCCAATCTCTCCCATTAACAGCAAAATTGCCACCCTCAACCTGATCATAGATTCTGCCCAGTTTGAGCATCAGCACACCACTCTCTATGCCCTTTCTGTCTCTTGATAATCTAGCTTCCAGACTCTATCTCTTTGAGTCAGCTCAATACTATTAAGTGATATTAGTGAGATAATGCAATAGTTGTCCTTTAGTGCCTGGTTTACTTCACTCAACATGTGGTCATTAATATTAATTGATGTTGTCATGTATGTCAATACTTCATTCTTTCTTACAGCTAAGTAATACTCCATTGTATGTATATACATCATTTTGTTTATCCATTCAGCCATTGATGGACACTTGGGTTGCTTCCAAATTTTGGCAATTGTGAATAATGCTGCAATAAACATTGGTGTTCAAATATCTGTTTGGGCACAATGGATGATTTTAATAATTACTTTCATCTAGACACTTTCAATTCATCTAGATATTTAAAAGTTCTTTTAGATTCTTAATCCCATGCTAAAAATTCACTTAAAATTTCACTATCATATATATTAAAGCAAACATATTTTTTATCAACTGTATTTTCTCTGCCATAAAACCCAAATAACAGTTTGTAAAAGAAAAGAAATCAATAAACCTATTTAGTTATACAAAGAATTACTGGTGAGTGGTTCAAGGGTCCCAGGTCCATAGAAGCCTTCACGGTGACACATAAACAGAGTTATCAGGCTCTTAATATCTATGTTTATGTGTTGCCCATATCTTGTATAAGTAAAATCGGCCATCATTTCAATTGATTATTTTTCTTCTTACTCTACGTTTACTAATTTACTTTTTTCTCTTCCTCTTGTTATTCTAACTTTTCAAACTCCACTTAACCTCTTTCTCTATCTCCTCATCCTCTCCCCCTGACTATCCTCCAACTTTTTTCTCCCATGAATGATTTTAACTGTCAAGTTGAATATCTGCCTATAGGTATGGAGTGGGTTTGGGTCCTAAGATTATGTTCATGGTGGCAGTCACTGGTATGCTAGTTCTACCTTTCATACAATGAGAATCCTCCCCTGAAAGTGATAATAGGGTCTCTCTTACTGACCAATATTTTAGCACAGCAATCTCATTGCCTACAATCTAGTGAGGATTACATTTGTCAAGTAAATAAACAGTTCTTTAATTTTTTATATTTTCATTTAAACAATTTTATTGAAGTATATCATACATATGTGAGAAGACATAAACAATAAGTGTATAGTAAATATTTTGAACTTACAAAACATTCATATCATCGCACAAGGCTCCCATGTATTACCCTACCACCAGCAGCTTGCATTGTTCTGAAACATTTGTTATAAACTGAAACAGCATCATGAAATTTTACTACTAACTATAGCCAATATCTTACATTTGATGTAATTTTCCACCTGATGATTAAAACTCAACCCACCTGATGATTAAAACTCGATTACTTTTCTATATTTTTTATAATTCAAGAGAGATCATTCTTATATTTTTTCTGTTAACCACAATACATCCTCCACCACAGGATTCACTGTGTTATAAAGTCCCATGCCTTGTACAATCCATTCAGAGTGTACAATCAGTGGCTCTCATTTTCATCACAGAGTTGTGCTGTCATCACCTCATTAATTTTAGAATATTTTTGTTACACTAAATAGAAAAATCCCATACCCCTTTAAATTTCCAATTATTGTTCCTTAGAAATTCAGATATTGCTGCAAAAAATTACAATATTGCTCCTAACTATTGTCCATAAGTTAACTTAGTTTCATTTTCCTGTGTATCACCATATTCTTAAATCATTTTAAAAGAACATTCTTATATTTATATTATTAACCACAATCTTCATCCACTACTGAAACCACTGTTATTCATTCCCTAGATTATTCTCAAGTTTACTTTCAATTGACATTTACATCCACAGACTACCCCTTTCAGCCACAATCACATTTATGAGTCAACAGTGTTAGTTATACACACTGTAATGTGTTACCCTCAACTCTCCTCATTTCCACACATTTATGAGGATTTTCACAAATGTTTCTTTTAGTTGCTATTGTAAATGAACTATTTTTCTGACTTCCTACTCAGATTGCTCATTAGTAGTGTATAGAAACACTACTGATTTTGCATATTAATCTTGTATCCTGATACTTTGCTGAACTAGTGTTTTAGTTGTGGTAACTTTGTTGTGGATTTTATTGTCATTTTCTAGGTACAGGATCATATCAGCAGTGATTAATGAAAGGTTTACTTCTTCCTTTCCTGTTTGGGTGAATTTTCTTGCCTCCTTGCCCTAGCTAGAACTTCTAGTACAGTATTGAATAACAGTGGTGATAGTGGGCATCTTTATCTCATTCCTGATCCCAGCAGGAAATACTTCAGTCTTTCACCATTGAATACATTGTTAGCTGTGTGTTTTTCACTTATGAGATTAATATGTTGAAAAGTCTTCCTTTTATTGCTATACTTTGGTGTGTTTTTATCAGGAAAGTATGCTATATTTTGTCAAATGTCTTTTGTGTCAATTGAGATAATAATGTAATTTTTCTTATTCAATTAATTCATGCAATACATTGCACAAATGGATTTTTTGTGTTGAACCACTCTTGCATACTTGGGATAAAACCCACTTGATCATGGTGAATACCTCTTTTGGTGTGCTTTTGGATTTGGTTTGCAAGTATACTGTTGAAGAATTTTGCGTTTATATTCATTAGAGATATTGGTCTGTAATTTTCTTTTCTCCTGGGATCTTTATTTGTGTTTGGTGTTTGAGTGATGTTGGCTTCATAGAATGAATTTGGTAACATTCCCTCTTGTTCAATTGTTTGGAAGAGATTAAGCAAAAATGGGATTAAATCATCTTTAAATGGTAGAGTTCACATGTGAAGCTCTCTGTTTCTGGGCTTTTCATATTTGGGAGTCTTTTGATTGTTTAAATGTTTTTATTTATGATTGGTTTGTTGAGATCTTTTATTTCTTCTAGGGTCAGTGTAGACTGTTCCTCCGTTTCTAGGAATTTGTCCATTTCCTCTATTTGTCTATTTTGTTTGCATAGCATTGTTCATAGTATCCTCTCATTTTGATCTCTCTTATTTCTGTGGCATTTGTGGTGATGTACAACCTCCATTTCTGATTTTATTTATATTCTTCTTCTTTGTTTTTTCTTCTTTGTCAGTTTAGCTAAGTGTCAATTTTTTATTTTATTTTATTGAAGAACCAAATTTTGGTTTTATTTATCTCTTCTATTTTTTTATTCTCTATTTCATTTATTTTTGTTCTGATCTTTATTATTTCTTTCCTCTGGTTTGGTTTGGGATTTGTTTGCTGTTCTTTTATCTAGTTGCTCCAGATGTTCAGTTAGGTATTAGATTTTAACTTTCCTATTTTTTAATGTAAGTATTGTGGACTATAGTTTTCCCTCTCAACACTACCTTTGCTGTATCCCATAGGTTATGATATTTTCTGGTTTTGTTATCATTCAGCTCAATATTTCATTATTTTTCTTGCAATTTCTTTTTTGACTCTCTAGTTAAGAATGTGTTGTTTAATCTCCGTATATGTGTGAATTTTCCCTTCTTCTGTCTGTTATTGATTTCCAGTTTCATTCCATTATGAATTGAGAAAGTGCTTTCTATGTTGTAATGCATGCAACATAATGTAGAACAGTGCTGTCCAATAAAAATTTTTATATTCATGGGCTATTCTGTAATTTTCACTATGTATTATACTTGTCATTGATTACAAGTGACATTTTTTTTGCTTTTAGTTTATTTATCTTTATTTTAAAGAAGGTTTAAATTGCATAAAATTACATCAAAATATATAGATGTATGTAAGCCCCCTTCTCTATCTCATATTTTCCCTTATTTATATCTTACACTAGTGTGGTATATTTGTCACAATTGATGAATAAATATTGAAACATTGCATCTAGCCATGGTCTGTATTTTACATTATGGTTTACATTTTACAGCATATCATTTTATAGATTTTGACAAATTGTATAGTGGCCTGAATCCATTATTGCAATATCATGCAGAGGAATTATAATGTCCCCCAAATGCACCCAGTTTCAGTCATTCTTCCTTCTCTCTCCTCTTAAAACCTCTGATGACCACTGCTTTAATATCAACATTACAAATTATTCAATTCATAGAATAATAGTAAGTGTACTTTTGTCCATATTTGCATCCTGTCCTTAAGTTTGTTCAATCCTTAATCTTGAGCATTTTAGGATGATGATGGCTACTCTGCTTATTTTTGAGAGGGGGCTTCAAACCCATTGAGCAGATGAATGGAACTTTCTTACAGTTGTAGATAAACTGTTTTTTTGGAATGTAAATTGTCCATTGTCATCATTTTGTTAGGTGTCCTGGGAAAGTTTGATGAACTGAACAGTAGGTGTTGCTTGGAATTCTGATGAGATTCAGGGCTCAACTGTAATATGAATAGCTGGAAGATATAAGTCTATGGGATATATTTTGAATGGGTATAGTTCTATTTATATGCACAAATAAAAGGGGCAGAAGAACTATGTGTAGGTGAATCATAAATGAGTTTAATTCTGTTATATTGGGGAGAAAGTTAACATATATTCCAAGATAAGGACTACCAATGGGTTGTTGATTATCTGGTGTAGTTTTGTAATTTTTTTCTGTAATCCCAAACCATCCCCCCAAAAAAAGCAAAAAATTTCACTCATTGTGAATTTCATTACTGTTAAAACTCTTCTCTTTCATTTATGTTTATAATTTTTTTCTGTATATTCCTCCACTGTGTTATTTTTTCCACTTTTTTTCCATCATTTATGTCTAAGTATCATTGAAAAATAAAGAAAAAGAGAGGGCTGGTGAATGATCTTGTGACTGAATGGCATTGTGAGGCCTGGGTTGAATGAGGATTGTGGTTTATAGTGCAATAGGAGTGTTCTTCTATGACCTAGGAGAAAATGTATGTCACTATTACCATGTGGTAAGAATAAGATGATTCATAGGAAAATACAATTAATGTAACTTATGGGCTATATTTACCAGCAATATTGGAATATTTCTGCATCAATGTCAAAGAAGGTACTATATACCACTAAGGGTCAATGGACTAAAGAAAATGTTCAAACATTTACTGAGGTGATGACTGCACCATTCTGTGATGAAAGTGAGAGCCACTGAGTGTATAATTTGAGTGTTTGTACAAGGAAAGGTATTGTATTTTACTGTGGAACATGTGGTGGAAGATGGGCTTTAATTAACAAATATGAAAGCATTCTCTCATGAACTATAAAAAATGTAAAATACTAATACATGGTATTATGAATAATAGGGGTGTATGGAAAAAATATACGAAATTTAAGGTATTGACCACAGTTTTTGCTAATAGCCTGATATTATTTCATAAATTGTAACAATGTTTCACAACAACGTAAGGTATTAGTGGTGGTGTGACACGTGGGAATTCTGAACATTATGCATGATTGTTTTGTAAGTGCACAACTTCTCTAATAAAAATTATATTTAAAACAATATAGTGGATTCCTATATATCCCACCCCTTCTACCTCTCATATGTCCCCCTATTAATAACACCTTTAATTAGTGTGGTACATTTGTTACAATTGATGAATTACAAATATTGAAGTATTGCTACTAACCATGGCCTGTAGTTTACATTATGGTTTACACTTTGCACCATACTCTTTTTAATGTTTTAACAATATTTTTAAAGGCATGTATCTCTCATTGCAAAGATGCTGAGCATCTTTCCTGTGCCCTTTATCCATTTTTATTTCCTTCTTGGAAAAGTGTCTGTTCCAATATCTTGCCCATTTTTAAAATGGATTGTTTTTCTTTTACTTTTTGATATGTAGAATTTTCTTTTTTTTGTATTCTGAATATGAAGCTATTATCAGATAAGTGTTTCTCAAGTATTTTCTCCCATTAATTATGTTGCCTTTTCATTTTCTTGGCAAACTACCAAGGAGCACAAAGTTTTTTTTTAATTTTGAGGAGGTTCCATTTATCTATTCTTTCTCCCATTGCTTGCGCTTCAGATGTAAAGATCATAAAACCGTATCCTAATACCAAATATTGTAGATGATTCCCTACATTATCTTCTAAGAGTTTTATTGTCTTGGCTCTTGTATTTAGGTCTTTGATCCGTTTTGAGTTAATTTTTGTAAAGGGCATGAGATGTTTAACCTCTCTTATTCTTTTGGATATGGATGTGCAATTTTCCCAGCACCATTTGTTGAACAGGCCATTCTGTCCCAGTTGATTGGGCTTGTAGGCTGTGTTGAACATCAGTTGACAATATAGGTGTGTATCTATAACAGAACTCTCAGTTCTGTTCCATTAGTCAGTATGTCCATCCTTGTGCCAGCACCATGCAGTTTTGACCACATTAACATTATAATATGTTTTAAAGTCAGGTAGCCATGATTCCTCCAATTTTGATTTTCTTTTTCAATATGATTTTAGTTACTTGGTGCCTCTGGCCCTTTCAAATAAATTCCCTAATTGGTTTTTCCTGTTCAGTAAGAAATGTTGTTGTAAATTTTATTAGAATTACATTAAATCTCTAAGTCATTGTGGCTAGGAGAGGCATCTTAATGATATTTAATCTTCCAAACCATGAACATGGAATATTCTTCTGTTTATTTAGGTCTTCTTTGATTTTCTTTAACAATGTTGGGTAGCTTCTGTGTTCAAGTCCTACATGTCTTTATTTAAGTTTATTACTATGTATTTGAATCTTTTAGTTGCTATTTTAAAGGGAATTTTTATTCTTGATTTCCTCCTCAGATTGCTCATTGTTATTGTACAGAAATGATATTGATTTTTGTGAGTTAATATTATATCCTGCAAATTTACTGAACTCATTTGTCCCCTTTAGGATATTTGTTGTTGATTTTTCAGGACTTTTATGTATAGTATCATGTTGTGGGCAAATAGTGAAATTTCTGCTTCTTCCTTTCCAGTTTGGATGCCTTTCATTCCTTTTTCTTGCCTAAATGCTCAAGCAGGTAATTCTAACATGTTAAATAACATCCATGACAGTGAATAGCCTTGTGTTTTTACAGATCTTAGAGGGAAATCCTTAGCATTTCACCATTGAGTATACTGTTAGCTGTGAGTTTTTCACATATAGCTTTCATCATGTCCAGTAAGTTTCCTTGTATTCCTATATTTGGAAGTGTTTTTTTTTTATCTTGTTAAATACTTTTCCTGCCTCAGTGAATGATCATGTGATTTTTTTTTTCTTTTGATATCTTAAAATGGTGTATTACATTGATTGATTTTCTTATGCTGAAACATCCTTGTATACCAGAAATAAAACCCACTTGATCATGGTGTATAAATTGTTTGAAGTGTTATTGAATACAATTAAGTATTTTTTGAGACTTTTAACATTTAAGTTCATTAGAGAGATTGGTTTTTAGATTTCTTTTCTTGTGGCATCATTATATTGTTTTGGTATTAAGGTGATGTTTTACATCATAGAATGAGTTAGTGTTCCCTCCACTTCAAATTTGGAAGAGTTTAAGTAGGATTGGTGTTAGTTCTATGCAGAGCGGTTATTAAAATTCACCCTTGGAGACTTCTGATGTTGGGCTTTTCATGGATAGGAAGTTTTTGATGACTAATTCAAACTTGCTACTTGTTATTGATCTTTTTGAATTTTTCTATTTCTTCTTTCATCAATGTAGGTTTCTTGTGTGTTTCTAGAAATTCATCCATGCAATATAACTTATCGTTCTTGTTGCCATAGAATTTTTCAAAGTATTGTCTAATAATACTCTTTATTTCTATGTGATGGATGTTGGTATCCTCTCTCTCATTTTTATTTATTGACGTCATCTCTGTTTTTTCCTTTGGTAGTCTAGCTAAGAGTTTAACAATTTTATTCAACTGAAAGAATCACCTTTTGGGTTTATTTTTTCTAGTGTTTTTTATTCTCAATTTCATTTAGTTCTGCTCTAATCTTTTTTTATTTCTTTCTTTCTCCTTACAATGGTATTAGTTTGTTCTTATTTTTCTAGTTTTTCCAAGTGTGATGTTATAACTTTGATTTTAGTTCTTCCTTTTTTTTTAACATACACATTTATGATTATAAATTTCCCTCTCAGCAATGCTTCAGCTGCATGTCATAGTTTATGATATATTGTATTCTCATTTTCATTCATTTCAAAGATGTCACTAATTTCTTTTGCAGTTTTCTCCTTGACCCACTGATGACTTAAAGGTGTATTGTTTGACATCTTTATCTTTATACCTATACTCTGTCTCTGCTGCTTTTTAATTTCCTATTTCATTTCATTGTTGTCAGAGAAAATTTTTTGTACATCTTAAAGCTTTCTAAGTTCATTAAGACATCTGTGAACTAGCATGTGGTTTATCTTGGAAAATGATACATGTGCACTCATGAAGAATGTTTATACTCCTGTATTTTGATTTAATGTTCTTTATACATCTATTAGGTTTGGTTCCTCTAATGCATTATTCAAGGTTTCCATTTCTTTATTAACCCCCTGTCCTGATGTACTATCTAGTATTATAATGGTGTATTAAATTCCCCCACTATAATTATAGAAGTATCTATTTCTTCCCTTATATTGCCATTTTTGGACTCATATATTTTATGAGTATCCTGGTTAGATGTATAAACATTTGTGGTTGTTCTTTCTTCTTGATAGATAAACCCTTATATTAATATATAGTGTCTTTCTTTGTCTCTTACAATAATTCTTCATTTAAAGTCTATTTTGTGCTATATTAGTAGAGCTACTCCTGCCTTTTTTGTAATTGTTTGCAGGTTTCCTTATCCATATTTACTTATCCATCTTGCAATCTGTGTCTATTGATTGCAAAGTTTAATGGGTTAACATTCAATGTTATTACTGTCAAGGCATTATTTACATTAGCCATTTTTCTCTAAGAGAATATATGTCATATTTTATTTTTATTTCACTTTTTGTCATTTCATTTATTATTACTAATAATCTTCCTTTTACACTTTCCACCAAATCTTTCTCTTCTGTTTTTTTCCTTTCAACTTTCAGAACTTCCTTTACTATTTCTTGAAGGGCAGATCTCGTGTTGACAAACTCTCTTAATTTATGTTTATCTGTGAATAGTTTGAACTCTCCCTCATTTTTGAATGCCAGCTTTGTTGGATACAGAATTCTTGGTTGGCAGTTTTTTTTTTTTCCTTTTAGCATCTTAACTATGTCAGTAACACTGCCTTATCATATCCATGGTTTCAGATGAGAAATCAGTGCAAAATATTATCAAGTTTCCTTTATGTATGAGAAACCTCTTGTATCTTGCCACTTTCAGGATTGTCTCTCTGTCTTGAGTGTTTGATCATTTCATAAGTATGTGAATCATGGTAGGCCTACTAAGATTTGTGCTGTTAGGATTGTGCTAAACTTCCTGGAAATGTACATCCATGTCCCTCAAAAAAGTTGGGAAATTTTTGTCTATAATTTCCTTCAACATTCTTTCTGCTCCCTTACCCTTGTCTTCTTCCTCTGGGATGCCTATCACATGCATGTCTGTACATTTCATGTGTCATTCAATTCCCTGAGTCCTTGCTGAATTTTTCTGTCTTTATATCTATCTTTTCAACTATCTGTGTGATTTCAGATGTTCTATCTTCAGTGTCACTAAGCCTTTCCTCTGCTTGTTCAAATCTGCTGCCGTGTGCTTCCAGTATATTTTTAATTTATTGCATTGTGCCTTTCATCACCATCAGATCTATTATCTTTTTATATTTTTTAACAATTTCTTCTATATGTTTCCCTAATGCTTTCCTAATATTTTTTTTTCATCTCTTTAGCCATATTTTCATTCAACTCCTTGAATTGACTTATTAGATTTGACTTATTAGAATAGTTGTCTTAAATCCTGAGTCTCATCAGGATTTTTGTTATGTTTCATTATTAGGGAATTCTCTTCCTGTTTCTTAACATGGTTTGTAAATTTTTGCTGCTGTCTAGGTATCTGGTTATGCTGGTGAATTTATTCAGACAATCAATTTCTATCTCTTCCCTAGTGGTTTTGTTTCACAACACTTATTTGATTTTTTCATTCAACTTTTTCTAAGTCTTTAAAATTACCCAGCTTCCCTTTGAAAAATAGGGCCATGGAACCCACTGATGGGGATCAGATTCAATCATATGGGTTTGGGACCAGAAAGTGTCTTCAAAAAGCATTTTGGATTGTTCTGGGAAGATGGCATCAGTTTAGTTGGGCAGTCACCATCTCGCTCTTAGTGGATGGCTGACTGGGGACAGGACCCTGCCTGAGTGGTCTGTTCTGGGGGCCCAAAGAGTGAGAAAATTGGGGACATCGATCTGGAAAGAGCTGGATGGCGAGGTGTATTGCTCAGGAAAGAATCATGAGTTTTCCCTGGCTGTGGTAGAGGACATAGATGCCTGAATCCAACCCTCAATGCAAAAGTCAGGGATGAACCCTGACTCCCACTGGCAACCTGGTGAAAGGGAGCATTCTCCGAGAGTGGGAGGGTTCTGGCAGAGGGTCAAGAGGGGTTTCCTTTCTGTGGGTTTGGCTACCTGGACCCCTTTGCAGCTTTGGGGAGCAAAATAGCTGGCTTGAAGTGGCACCAGGCTGAGGGGAAAGGCAAATCTGCTGAGGATATTCCCTGGATATGCCCTGACTTCCACTGGCAACCTGGTGAGAGGAAGCATTCCCCGAGAGTGGGAGGGTTCTGAAAGAAGGTGGACAGGGGTTTCCTTTCTGTGGGTTTGGTTGCCTGGCCCCCCTCGTAGCCTTGGGGAGCAAACCAGCCAGCTTGAAGTGGCTCCAGGCTGAGGGGAGAGGTGACTTTGCTGAGGAAGCCTGATTTACCTAACAGACCTGTGATACAGAGGCTTGGCTCGGGAGGGTGTGGAGTCAGCCAATTTTATTGTTCTGTGCTGAGAAGTATCAGAGCTTCAGCTCCCTTGGGGAAACCAGACAGTGGGAAGTGTTTTATAAGATTCCACGAGACTATTTATTTTCCCCTCAGGGGAGGGGGTAGTCTAGAAAAGCCTTTTTGGGTCCGTTATTTCTCCAAAAAAAAAAAAAAGATGGTTACTTTAAAACTTTTTTTTGTAAACTTAGTTTAATTGCTAAAATCTGCCTCAAAACCTGCAGACAGAAATCTGCACGGTAATTGGTTGATGAATACAGATATGCTAAGAGGCTCCAAAAGGGCCAAAGAAGGAACACTGTTCTTCCTTAGCTTTGTTTGGATGCTTGCTTGTGTGGTAGTTTGGTTTTTCTTTGTGTTTTTTTTTTGTCTCATGCTTTTCTTTCCTCTTTCCTTCCCCTGCCTTTTTAAATTAGTTTTAAAAACTAGCTTGTTTTTTCTTTGCTGTGCTTCTTCTTCCAGGATTTCCCATTCTGTGTCTATACTGATTTTGCTTCCCAATGATATTTCTTTTCTTTCCTTCATCTTTCTACCTTTTGCTTTCTGTTGTAGTTCTTACATACCACCTTTTTCATTAGTCTGCAACTTGAAGGGTGTCAATTTCTATCTTAACTATTCTGTTTTCTTATTTTTAAAATTATTATTAACTTTTTCCTTTCAGCACTTTCTTTACTCTTTCTCTCTCTTGTCATCATTCTGGCCTTCTAAATGATTATATATATTTTCCTCTATTTGGTTTCCCATTCCATTGAATGTACTCCCCCTTTCCCCCTATTACTCTACAGTGCCTATATGAGTTAAATATTCATTTTACTAAGTGTTATACAGTACAACTTCTAACTTTTATCAATATTACTATTATCCTTCTTCCTTTCTCACCTCTTTTGATTCCTCTGGACCTAATCTTTTGCCTTCAAGGGAAAATAGAAAGAAGCAAGGAAATAAAATAAGAAAAACAAAGTGTCAAAAAGAAAACTTAACACACACACAGAAACACCAGCTAAATAAAACTCTAGAGCAGAGAGAGAAGCTAATCAACTGAATAAGCCCATCAAGATAAAATGATGACCAGAGGGCAACAAAGAATTACAAGCCATACTGAGAAATAGGAAGACATGGACCAATCCAATGAACAAACTGAAATCTAGGAAAAAATGCAAAACATCAAACAACTAATCAAAGGTGTCCAAACAAATATCAGGAACCAAC
>JAQZBX010052195.1:0-19209 GCA_029593785.1 Cabassous unicinctus
CTCTCAGAAACTTAGGTTTGGATAAAACAGAATTTGTTTTAACCTTTTAACCTAGTTCTGAAAGCCGCTTTAAAGGAGAATTATGTTAGAGCAAAACCTTCAGTTTCCTCTCTGTTTTGTATTTTGTCAGCAACCTTCACAGGAACGGGAAGCTCTCCCCTGGGGTTCAGACTGGCAGCTGAGGAGCGACATGTCCTCGGTTTTATTCCGAATGGAAAAATCTCGTCTGTTCTCTTGTGCTGCGTGATAGTGCGTTCCTGCTAACTTTTCCTGTGCACCTCCCGTTTCCCTCTTCATCGTAGTTAGAAATGAGCAGTGTCTCCCTTTTTGGACTTTAGGCTCCACTTAGGCTCTGTCCAGACCGCCTTTTTAGGCTGCTGGAGTGTCCGGCTTGGCATCCCTCACCCTTTTAGGATGGACGGCACGCTCCTCCCACACGAGCATGTAGCCTTCAGGATGCGGCTCTGGATCTCGTCTCCGGCTGCGCAGTTTTCTGGATGGAAGCTGCTGGCTCTGAGCACAAAGGAATCCATCTCTGCCTTTCCTTAGGGATCTGTGCTCTCAAAGCAGCTTAGGGAATTCTGAACCAGGATCACTGGTCCTCATTTTCAGAGCTGGGCTGCAGGAGTGCAGGTGTGCGTGTTTTGCTTTGTCTTGTGCCCTTGCGTGACCTCCAGGCACCTCCTTGAAGCACAGCACCTGGCTGATCTGTGGAGCAGAAGATCCCTGCTCTGGAGGTGAAATGCTCAGGACTGTTGAGGCCGCCTGGCTTGGCTCTGATTAGAGGAGCCGGTGATCACTGGCTTCTTTGTTTGCCGCCTCTGCTCCTCCCAGCCCCTACCACATGCCGGGCTAGCTTCCCAGGGCGTCTTCCCAGAGGGAAAACCGTTGGGAAATGTCCCAGGGAGCTGCTGTTCCATGTCTTGCTTTTGTGTTCGAGCCCAGTGCTGACTGTTAAGCTCCAGACCAGGGTGATGTGAAGGTGAGGGTCCGATGAGGGTCCGATGAGGCCGAGGGTGACGGCCACGCCAGGGGTTGAGCTGCTCCGAGCAGAATGGTGCCAGGGGCTGCCTCCCGCCATGAAGCCAAGGGAGGACTCCCTCCCGGGGCAGCCACTCACCTCCCAGAACTGGCTTCCCCAGGACCCTTCCTTGCTGGCGCCGAGGAGGGATTGGTGCTCAGTGTAGGTGGACGAAAGATGGCTGGGGTCAGCTGAGGGCCGTTCTCAGGGTTTGCACATGCGGCCGCTGGCCTGGAGCCTCGGAGCTGGTCCCTGGGCACAGGGCAGTGCTGCTTCCCAGCCCTTAAGGCCGCCACTGCTAAGGAGATCACGATGCCCTGGAGACAGGCGTCAGCATTTAAAGCGAAATTAAGTGGAAGAGAAAATACTGGATACGTGGTGGCAGTGGCTGTTTTATGAAGCTGTCACGCTGGGTCTCTACTTCAGATGTACGTCTCTCCGTGGGTTTCGGCAAGAGTGTTTGAGAGCTGCTGGGCTAGTCTGTAGCTGGGGGGAATAAGAGGAGAGAAGAGGGGTGCAGCTAACCTGGCTGACGAGACAGTTTGCTCCCCCTTCAGCCTCTGTCGGCTACACAGGTGACGGCTGCTCTCGTCCGTTTGTTTCCACGGGGCAGGGGCTGCCGCCCAGCGCCTGTCACCTTGGCCGCCCTTCCAGGTGTGTGCACAGGAGGCTCAGCTCTTACTTTCCTTCCCAGCCTCGAGCTTGGCCGTCTCACCCTGTTACCTGCACCCACTGGCTTCCCTTTGGCTCTGCTTTGGGAACAGTTGCTCCACCTTCCTGGGCCCTGATGCTTTTTGTTCTTGTGTCTGTCCTCTGTGACTGCAGCTTAATACTTGGTGACTTGACCCAGATGCACTGAGTGCTTCTGAGCACATTTAGATGAGATAAACTGAGAGATCGTGAAAACAAATATGCCGAGCAGCACACCTCTGTTCCCTTAGCTTCAGTTCTCCTTTTCTTAAGCACAGGAACATTTCTGTACTCACGTTTGACAAATGGGCTAAAAAAATACTTTATGAGGGCTCTCATCCCTTAACTTTTTAAAGGTTTCCTTTCCCTTTTAAAACCAAAAAAAAGAAAAACCCAAAAAACAAAAAAACCCACAAAATGTCTCTATTTAGTATGTCAGGGAAACAAAGAGAAAACCCACTGTATTAGTCAGCCAAAGGGGTGCAGATGCAAAGCACCAGGAGTCTGTTGGGTTTTATGAAGGGTATTTATTTGGGGCAGAAGGTTAGAGTCACAAGGCCATAAAGCATAAGTTACTTCCCTCACCAAAGTCTGCTGCCACGTGTTGGAGCAGGATGGCTGCCGACGTCTGCGAGGGCTCAGCCTTCCTCTTCCTCCTAAGGCTCCGTGGTCCCGGCTTCTTCCAGTCTCACCTGTAGGCTGGGATAAGGCTCGTCTCTCTCCCCGGGGCTTGTTTCTTTCCAGGCTTTCTCAGCTGTTCAGGGCCTGGTCTCTTCAGCTGCAAACTATCAGGCAAGTGGCTTGGCCTCTCCCCCATGCTTCAGCGTCAAAACCCAAAGCTCTGTGTCCTCCTCCGTGTGTTTACTCCTGTCCTTGATTGAGCATCTGTTTATATCGCCCACAGCTGTAGGCTGGTTGTAGGCAGGGGCTCAAGCCCAGTTGCCCAAATAAAAACCCTATTGAATTAATAAAGTAAACGTGAGACCCCTGAGTCTAATACAATCTAATACACTCAGAGGAACAGATCAGTTTACAAATGCAATCCAATACCTGTTTTTGGAATTCATAAACAATGCCAAACTGCCACACCCACACCGCGCTTTCTACATAAAAACAAGCATCAGGGTGACCTGGATGTTAGTTTTCCCAGTCCTCTTGACAAATAATTTGTAGAGAACATCCAGCCCAGCCCGAGGGGATGCCAGTCAGCAGGCCCTGAAGTCCTGTTTGTGGGTTCCCGCGCCTGCTTTCCTTCAGAATTCCAACCAGAGCTCTCCATCCTGGTTGTGGAGGTGGGCGCCAGTGTCACCTGGGCTCTCCAGACCTCCCGGCAGCTCCGCCCACGGCACGTGCCCGCTTTCTTTCCTCTTCCCGAGTCTGGTGGCTGCCAGCCCCTCTTAGGCGCTTTTGTGTGGGTTTATCATGTGGCCTGCCTGCTGGTGTCTAGCTCAGAGGGACTCGGGTGTGGATTCTCTTCACCCATTATCTGGAGAGGATGGTAGGTCTCTGTCAGATGAGCTCTTCAGGGGCTCGAAGTCTTTGAAAAGAGCTGCATAACCAGTGTCCCACCTCTTATCCAGGAGGTGCCCCGGTTGTGCACTGGGTGTGTGTTTTTGTGTTGAGATATTTCACTCTCGAGTCCCGTCAGAAATCAGGGCATGGGCCTTGAGTGCACGTGGGTGATTCTTGTCAGTCACCATTCCTAATCGAGAGGGGCCTCAGGGCCTCAGCTCACGGCCCCTGCTCCGGACTCGCAGGGTGACCTGCTGTGGCTCCACTTTCTGCTGATCAGGAGTCCCAGGGCTGGGGAAGGGGTTGACGGCAGAGGCGCCGGGAGTGCTTTTGTCTGGTTGAACTGTGCGTACTGGGCAGAGTGTGTGGCGGTGGTGACACAGCCGTATGCAATTGTCAGAACTCACAGAGCCACACACTAAAAAGGGCAAATTCTACAATATGTAAATTTTACCTTCGTTGTAAAATGGGGAAAAAGCGAGCAAAGTCGAGGAAGTGAGAATCACGTGGCATGTGGAAAACCACCAAGAAACGAGCCTGAAGTGCGCAGCAAGGGGGATTGAGTGGGAAGAGTCCGAGTGCAGTGAGTTAGTGAGGTGTCTGCGCTCGCAGGGTGGCATGGTGACCTGCTTCCTCTGCTCAGGGTGGAGAAGGGGCGCAGGCAGCGTTTCGTGTCGTGTGGCGGTCGGGGAGCCTGGGCTGCTGTGGGCTCAGCGGGTGCTGAGAAGCGACTCCTCAGAGGGGTCCGAGACCTACAAGGCAGCGTGGACTTACAGATGGCAAAACTTTTGTTGAAACATGCCAAAAATAGAAGTGCAATTCGGGCCTCCTGAGACACTGGCAGACGCCGTCACTGGACCAGTGACCTGCAAAGTGTTCTGTCCTGCAGTTCAACATGGAAGTCCAGCATCTGCAAAAGCAGACCTCGAGCCTCGTCGTTTGATGCCTGTTTCTAGTATTCCTGTCGTTTCCCCTTCCGTGGAGACCACAGTAGATCTGAAATCAGCTTCCTGGGTCCCATTCTTTTCTCTTCCCAGGAGCTCTCGTGCTTTGTGAGTCCCAGGTAAAGATTTTGTACCTTCAGCTTCAACGTTAGTTGGGAAAACGCTGTTTGAAAGGCCTTGTCCTCTTACACACAAGCTTGTGAATAACTGGCAGCAGAAGGATTGAGCCTTAGAGGCAGTGTTTCTGGAAAAACGTGCAGCTGCCATGCTGCTTTGGATTTCAGTGGTCTGTGCCACAGATTGTTTATTCTCGTATCAAGTGTTTGAAGTGGGTGAAGTAGGTTCCGTGTGCCTGATGATTTGCCGACACTGCTTCGATGGGAAAAGAGAAGTGGTGGGAATAGGGAATCACTCAAAAAGGAGCTCTCCCCTGTAATCAGCAAACATCCTGGACTTACCCAGGCACCCGACGCCTACGCTTCTGGTAGCAGCTCTTCGTGGCGCTTTTATTTACCTGGGGAACTTTGTTCTTTTTGTTTGTTCACCAGTTGCTCCTCCACAAACATGTTCCTGTTACTTCTCACGTCTACAGGAGGCCAAATTCTTCTGTCGCTTTTCTCGAAATGCTTAGCGCTTGCGAGGACTCATTAGAAGGTCCTGGAGAGGCTGGGGCCAGCCAGGGAGTCACCCCAGGTCACTTCGCTTCCGCCCTTCTTTGCAGCTGGGCTAGGTCTGAAGCAGACTTTAAAACTCACGTCTGTTTAGACGAGATGAGCCGGATGTTTGTCCGTGGGACGAGCTCGGAGGCGCGTGCGGCTTCAGGGCCTGGGTGGATTCCCGGGCATGCGTGCTGCTCGTGATCTGTCGTGAAGACTGCAAGTGAATGAGGAGTGTGGCATGTCACACGTCAGCCCGAGGAAGGAAACCCTGTCTGCCATGGCCTTGCAGGCGTGGGGCAGCCGGCCGCAGCGGCCCCTCCTCTTCTTTACTTTGTCCTTCCCCAGGACCCACTGGACCGAGGTTCCTTGGGGACGGGAACTCCGGGGAGGTGCCCGTTTTCCCAGGCCTTCCGCGTGGCCCTGGAGGAGTCAGGCTTGCTTTCCATTCCTGCCTCTTGACCGGCTTCGTGGGCGTGAGTGGGCGGGAGGCCTGCAGTGCCTGCCCTTCGAGACGCCCCCGCACTCCCTGGCTCCTGGACCATGCCCGTGTCTCTGCGCACGTCTTTTTTCAGGACCACCGCTGTCACCCCCGGGTAGCCCTCCCTTCCTCCGCTGTGGGCTTCTTGCCCACATCACAGCAGACAGGACACTCCCGTTAGCATCGATTTCAAGATGCGCCAAGGCAGCGACAGTGCCATGGTGCCGTGTGGGCAGCAGGAAGCCCGTGCGTGGCCACTGGGCCCCACCCCGTGGACGGGAAGGGCTGGGCTGTGCCCGAGACGGCACGCGCCTCCACTGCCTCGCACGCCTGCCGTCTCGGCAGCTTCCTGCTGGCCTCCCCGGCCTTCCGTGTGCAGTTCCGTCCGTTGGCTGACGGCTGGTTGGCTGGACGTGTGCGCTGGCCCCGCGCTCGTGTCCAGAGCTGCCGGCTACTCGTGAAGCGCCTCTTCCTCCCCTCGGCCTCAGGTGCCCAGGGGCGCGCCCGGGCTCCTGCCGCCTGCTCTAGGGCAGCGCTCGGAGAGGGCCGCAGCCAGGGGCTTCTCGGGCGTCCTCTGCTCATGTCTGACGGCCACGGCACGTGACGTGGCCAAGAATGCGGCCGTTTTTAACCCGCCACGACCCCTCGCCAAATTCTTGACTTTCGTGGCACATTTTGGGATTTAGAGCCAGAGATGCAGTAGCTCTTCAGAAGCGGCCCTTCGTTTGGGTGATCAGAGAGTGGGCTTCGGGGCGGGCACGAGGCCGGCTCCCGCCTCCACCACGTGCTCGCCTGAGTCTCTTCATGAGAAAGGGGCCCCTCCCTGCGTCAAGAGCTGTGAGTGACAGGGCCTGGCCGAGACCGCGCTCGCTGCGTCTTCGTCCTCGTCCCTGCTGCCTTCCTACTTCGTCTCCAGGAAGGAGGAGTTCAGAGTCGAGTCTCGTCGGCTTTCGTGCCTCTGCTTCCCCTCCTTCCCTCGGTCTTTGTGACCCACTTCTGCATTTCTCTTTAGAGCTTTGTTTTAAACAAGCTGAATCATTTTTTTGGATGAATATGAGGGTAAAAACTTTCAGTAAGACTCACTAGCAAAATTCCCTTGAAAATTAAGAAATTTCTGGCACTCTGTTAATTGGTTTTGTGGGCAAGAGTCAGGATTATCGTGCTGTTGAATGAGCTTGTGGGCACGAGAGGGAGTGCGTGTGCACGCTCAGCTTCTTCCGCCTAAGTCAGGGACGCAGACGACTTTCCAGCGAGTTCCTTCCAGCCCAGCCCAGCAAGCCCCGCCCTCAGGCGTGGTGATGAGGTCCCTACGTCTGAACTCCTGTGTTCGAAGCATTTCATGTGCACTGTCTATAATCCCGTCAAAATCTAGCCTTTTAGGTGATGCAGCTGAGAATTAGAGGTTAGTAATTTATAAAGTTCCAGAGCCAGAATTTGACTTGAGGTTTTTCAAATTTCAAAGCCAATAGACACACAAATCTTTGGCTTATAAAGAACTGTTATAAACAGGTTCTTTGCAGCTCAGCGTTTTTTACTTTGAGCAATTGTAGATTTACAGAAAAATCATTCAGATCCCCCCATACACACACACTTTTCCCAACATTAACATTTTGCATTAGTGCTCGAACTTTGAAACAGTTTGTTATAATTATACTTTAAACTTGAGGCCATAGCTTATATCAGGGTTCACTCTTTGTGTTGTACAGTTCTAGGGTTTTTTAAAAAAAAGTTTATTCTGGTAACATATATATAACCTAAAATTTCCCATCTTATCCACTTTCATTTATATTAAAAATTCACACACAAATGGAAATGGAAAGCTGCCGATACCCGATTTCTGTCCGTTCTTTCCATTCACAGTCATATACTTTGGCACCTTTTGACTCCATGGGAAAAAACGACACCGTTCAGAGCTACCAACAATGGGAAGAAGAGAAATTTGTTTTGAGGGTGAGACATTTCCTAGCACAGGCGACTCTTCGGCACGTTCTCCGCGTGTGCGGCGTGCTCACTGGGTCTTTTGGCACCGCCGCTCCCCATCTGGTGTGGACAGCACAGGTTGGGGTCTTCAGACAGGCCGGCCAGGGGGTCTCCCTGGCCCCCTGCAAAGCTGCGCTCTGGAGGCGCAGATCTGTTTTGAAGTCCTGCGATTTCTCACACCAGGCGCTGGGTGGGAAGCTTGCGAGTCGGACGTTGGGCGATGCCTGATGAGTAATTTCACGCAGTGCCAGCACTGGCTGTGACGACGAGGGCCCCCCACCCCCCAGCGAGGGCGCCCTCTCGTGAGCGGCTCTGTAGCCAGCTGCCTCCTGGGTGCGTAACCGCCGGCTGATTTGCGGGCAGTTTGCTTTGTACGAGCCACGGACGAGACCCCCTTCCTTACCCCCTTCTCCTTCCTGCAGCGTCGCCACGCACTCCCTAACGTGACCTTTTTTGTCTCAGTGCATTTCATTCCAGGCTAATTCATATGTGCATATGGCTTTATTGAGTTTTTCATTAGGTGCATAAAATTGTTTTCGGCTTTTTCATTTAACATACAAGCAATTGCATATTGCTATGTGATCCTCATAATTATAGCTTTTAATGGCTGCATAATATTCTTTTGAGGGGCTATAACATAATTTAACTAACCTCTTAGGGGCAAATATTTTTCTTCTGTTTTTTCTTATGTAAGCAGTGCTGTAAGCTTCATGCATAAAATTTGTTCCTTATTTTGGGTTAGTTCCATTACAAGTCCCAGAAGTGAGATTTCTCTGCTTAAAGGCTCTAAGTGTCTTTCTGATCCTTCATATACGGTGCCAAACTGCTTCCAGTAGGGCTGAACTAATTGGCACTGTGTCCTTATGCTTTTTAAGTCAGTGATGCCAGCTATTGGGAGAGGGTGTGTGCCAGCCCTTGAAGGCAGAGGACGGAGTGCACGTAAGTGCACGCGAGGGGGCCTTCCCGGCCGTCCCTGACTGGCGCTGTCTGTCTGTCCCAGAGCAGAGCACAGGAGGGCGGGAGGCTTTTGTGGTCATCACACCCCTGGAAAGTGCCGGCACGTGGAGCCAGGGTGGGCTGGGCTCTCCCTGCTCTTGGGTGGGGGTCTTGAGCTCCTCAGTGACATCACCGAATCGTATACCTAAAAGTGGGTAAAATGGGAAATTTTTGGTTGTATGTATATTACCAACATAAAAATTTTAAAAGCCCTAGAGCTGTACAGCCTGGAGAGTGAACCCTAAAGTGGCTGAGGCCTCAGCTGACAGCGTGCTTAGGAACAGGGTTTCCACGGTTACGTTTGCCTGGGGGGAGAAGGAGGGCCACAAGGTACCGCTGCCCCGCGCCCCCAGGGCGAGGGCTTCACCAGCGCCCTTCCGTCCCCGCTGGGCCCTGCTGCACAGCTACCTGCTCTTCTGCCCCTGTGACCACGTGATGAGATGGGGGAAAAGAGCCTAATCACACGGTTTCCATTTAGTCGCTCAGCCTGGCCCAACCTCATCCTGAGACAGAACAGACCAGGAGCCGATGTCCGTGGACATCCCACCTTTCTTTTCCCATGTCGGCTCTGCCTCCAGGGCCGCTATCTCAGGAGCCAGCTGTCCCGTGGGCCTCGAGGGGAGGGACGTGGCCAGCACCGAGTCGCACAGCCCCTGCTGGTGGGGGCCTGGTCACTGCGGGCCGGGGGCGCGGCGGAGGCCACTTGGCGAGGCCCGAGGCGGGACGGGCGGCGTCCTGGTGGCGACGGGCAGGGAAGGGGGTGGGGGCAGTCGTGGCCACGGTGGCTTGAACTCCTTCCTGCCACTTCTCTTGTCTGTTGGGAGTTACTCATTTATTTTAAAATACAAGGACTTACGAAAATCACAGTTTTTTGTGAAAAGACCTCTTCCAGTCATGTTGGCTGAAAGCTGTCATCTCAGTAAAGTAAGAGCCTGCTTAGGCCGAAGGCGAAGGAAACCCCAGCAAGAAGCAGCCCTGCGGGAGAGGGGCTTTGGGGGTCCGGGGCGGCGGGGCTGCTGCTCCCGCTTCAGGATCGGCGGCTGTGACCTGGCCCAGGAGCGGGCCTGCCCGCAGGCTGCTCAGAACCAGGACAAGGACGCGGCGCCTTAGCAGCCTTGGCCTCCGTTCTGGTCTTTCCTGCAGCTCGAGCTTCTGGGGCTGAGCGGCTGCTCCTGAAAGACGGTTGTGGTGTGAGAAAGAGTGCTCCTGGGCGGGGCTGCTCACCTCCGTTGTAAAAGTGCTTTAAAATCAGCATTTATCAGGAGATTTGCACCCTAGTTCCCTAGAAGGCTGGGAGTGCTAAAAACTGACAGGCAGCCTAGAAACACGGTCGACAGATGTTGGCCCAGGGGTGCTTAGTGAAGCTATTTTTCATTTATGTAAACGAGATCTATGCACACACTTTTTTAAATTTTTTAAACTTTATTTTTAAGACCAGTTTTAGATTGATGGGAAATCGCAGCGATGTTAGAGTTCCCATGGGCGCCACAGCAGCGTCCCGTCACGAGTGCCGCGCGGTGCGCTTGTCTGTTAGCGGCATCCGTCCCCTGCGGGTTTCCTCGTTCTCGCTTGCTGCCCGTTTGTCACGGGAGCCTGCGCCGCACCTACTCGACGCCCCTTAGGCCTCCTCAGCGTGACGGCCTCTCACGTGCCTTGTTTTGACGATCTGGATGGCTTTGGGGAGCCCCGGTCAGGTATGTGGTAGGATCCCCCCAGTTGATGTTTTCTGATGCTTTTCTCATCATTAGACTGGGTGGGTTTGGGGGAGAAGAGGTGAGGTCTGCACGATTTTTTTAAATAGTGAGCGAGCCAGTTGGGGGGAACGGAGAAGTTTGTTAACCTGGGCTGTGGAACTGAGGGAGGCATTAAGGCTGGGTCTCCACATCATGAAAGAAGCGTCTCACGCTCTCAACGACAGGACTTGGCGTCCTGAGCTGTCAGGTACAGCAGTTCAGAGGATAGGAGAGGGAGGTGCTTTGATTTCCACGTGCCGTATCGGGAAACCGAGGCCCAGAGGCGTTATCTGACCTGCTGAAGGCTCTGGAGAAGGGCCTGGCTGACGGGCGGTGCCAGCAGCGCGTTCTGAACCTCTCGGGGGTCTAGAGCCAGCGATGGCCGTTTGCAACACCTGTGCTTGACCAGAGATTTAAACGGAAAGATCTGGATGGAACCAAGACAGTTGCCTCGTGTGCAGTGTGCGCTGCGTGAAGGTGTTTTCCGGTGACGGCTTCGGGGCTTCTCACCAGGCGCACGAGGAAGGCAGGAAGCTGTGGCCGCCTTGCTGGTGAGCAGGGAAAGTAGGAAGCAGCCTGTGGCCTGAGCCCTCAGCAGTGACCGTCTTCCTCCACCAAGCTGGGGGAGAGCGTGAAACTGGAAGTCCACCGACTAAGCCCGTGGCTCTTGGCCTGGCAGCTCCCATGGTGGGCTCCAGCCCCCGGTTCCCAGGCGGGACGGAAACGTGGCCTTCTGGCTCGTTCCATCCCAGGTCAGGGTAAAGGGTTCCTCGACCCTCGGGAATTGAACCCGGACCGCGTACGTGGGAGGTGGCGCTCAACACTTAGCCATACCCGCCCCCCTTCATGCCTTTTGATTCTTACCTAGGCAGAGGATCTAGAAGCCGGAGAGGGCTTCTCCCGCTCTCCAGCCACGTGCTCCCAGCGCCCCTGAAGGGGAGCTCCTGCCGTGCGTGTCTGTGGGAATAACTGGGCCACGTTTCTGGTGCATCACGTCCCCTGTCTACTGCAGTGCTGCTTCAGGGAAAGCTGCACCTTCCTCTTCGGCCAGGCTGTTGACTTAGAGGGAACTTCTGTTTAGGAGCAGAGCAGACTCTCGTAGGTGCCTGGAGACCAGCATGTGCAGGTCCAGGCCGTGGTTTTAGGAAGAGCTTCGCTGTGCGTGGGGATGACCTGCTTGGCCTAGCTGGGGCCGCCCCGGCACTGGCGTTCTCTCCTCAGGACCCCTCCTCCAGGAAGACGGCATCTGTCAGGTTGTTAATGGGCCGCACCCCGTTTAGCAAGTGACACAATCTACCAGCGGGTTTCCTCACCCTCTTAAGAAAACCAGGATTATTCCCTGCTCTGCTTGGTGGCTCACCCTAGAAAACGAGAAGCGTGAGCAGCCTGGCTCCTCCTCGGCTCGGGACCCTTTGCAAACGTGGCACTCGAGGACACCGTTGAGTGAGGCTGAGCCTTAGCTTGGCAGTGGGCTCCGATCCTAGAAATGGGCTGTATCTTTTTAATGTATCTGGCAACTTGACTTTTTTTCAGAATTTAACGTTACTGTATGGATTCGTTGTGGTGGAAATTACTGAGCAGTCGTTAAATAACAGCGAAAATTAGACAATTGGCCGGTATTTTTGGTAACTTAATCTGCCTCTGACCATATGTTCTAGTCAGCTGAACTAATTTAACAGTGACAAAATGTATTTCGGTCGGGGGAGATTAAAAGCCTATTTTTTTTTTTTTTTTGTCTTTGTTGGTGGATGTGATGCTAGCCGTTTAAATTACCTGGTGGCTTGCATGATGTAGCGCTCTGTCTTTATTATCAGGTTTCATGCACGTATGCGCTTTTATGTCCTGGCGCCTCGTAATTCAAGTTACCGTAGGTGGCAGCCGTCTCCGTGTCGATGCGGATGAGCTCGGGCTGGGTGAAGTGTTTCTGACGCGCACTCGCCCTTCGTGACTCAGTCCTGGGCGCACATCACTTCATGGCCCGCACGTGGAGGTGTGGAGGGCGCTGGCCGTGTTCCTGCCGCCAGCTTTCGGACGCTGGTAAGTGGGTGGTTTTAAGACACGTCCACAGACTCCTTGTCACCCCCTCAGAAGGGCGGTCTCGCTTCCCTCCCCGAGCGTGGGTGGGACTAGTGACACATGTGGGTAGAATATGGTGGCATCGCGGCCTCCTCCTGGCCCCTGTGCCAGGCGCCGTGGGCAGGTCCACGCGGGGAGACCGAGGACCTCCTGGCCACGCCACGTGCCTCCGCTGTCTCGGGAGCACACCTTCAGCTCTTAGCTGCCCGGTCACTGAGAGGCTGGGGTCTGAGCCGAGCAGGTGACCACCCAGAGTCCTGGCTCTTGAGAGCTGCAGAAGATGATAAGTGTTTATTGTTCTCAAGCCCTGACTTTTGGGCTAATTTGATAACTAGCACAGTGAGTCATTGAGCCCTTCTGCATCTCTTTCCTCATCTGGGAAATGACGGGTTGGACTAAATGGTGCCCTTAATAAATTGAGGCTGAGCTTCGAGCCAGCTGTGCGTCTTCATACCCCTGACCAAGTTAGCAGCTTGTGTGGCCCACTTTCCTTCCTAACCACCACCCGCCCACTCCAGAATGACTGCTGCCTTGTCTCTGGCAAGAGCCGGGACCACTTGTCATTATATTTTGGAAGAGAGACATAGTATATTGGGAATGCACTGGGAAATATCCCTTTCATAACTAAATGCATATTATACTTAATTCCATAACTAATGAATAAGCCAACCTATTGGATTTGCTTTCTCAATTTACTGAAACATCATTTTTATTTTATCCCCTTGGAAATGGTGAATTTTTGCTGCCAGCTGAGTAGACCTCACCCTGCCGCTTATTTCCAGCCGGTCTCACTCAGGCCTGATTTAATTCCCTTTGCGCTGCAGGCAGTAGGTGGCTTTGTATGCGTTTGTAAGAACCTGTAGGTGGGATGCTCATTTTAAGCTTCTAGACTAGGAAAACTAACTGAGTTCAGGTATCTAATACTAGTGATAACTACCGGCTGGGGTGCGCCGGTAGGGAGGCATCGAGGAGAGGACGTCTCGGTGCCATTCCACGGTGCAGGCCTCGCCGAGATGGGGTTTAGGTCCAGCGCGGCCGTCCAGGTCTCAGTCCGTGCCGGGTGTTTCTCGCCTTGGTCGGTGGGAATCCCAGACCTGCGGTCGAATTTCCTGCAGGGTCCGGTTGTGAGCCAGCGCCACGCGGGCGCGCCCATCTGCGTCTTTCTGAAGCATCGTCTCTCAGTCGTTACGGATTCCGTGTCAACAGCCTTCCTCCAAGGGCGCAGGCACAAAGCAGGACTGGGGGGGCTTTGAGTACCTGCTCTTCTGCCCCACGTCACAGTTGCTCATGCTTGTCTCTGGAGAGGGCCTGTCACTGCCGTTCTCCTCGTGATGGGGAAAAGACAGACCAATTGGCAGCACGGCCTGGACGCCAGTAGGTGGTGGCGCAAGCCTTCTCCATAAATTTGCACTGCCATTTTTAACTGACATAAATACCGTATAACGTGTGTAAATGTGTGGGAGGGGGCTCGTCCACTGCAGAGTGGTCGAAGCCGTCAGATCACTCTAAGGAGAGGGATTTTTTCAACTGCATTTATTACTGAACTGCCATAAGACCCCTGTCACGCTCGGCATGTGGGGATACAAGGAAATAGGACACAGCCTTCCTGCCCCCCAAGAACCGGAGATGCTTGGAGAACGAACGTTACGAAATCAGGAGTGATAGAGGAGATCACGCTACTGAAGGGACCACTGAGCACATGTGCCACGCCAGGGTCGCCCCGGCCCCCGAATTCCATAGCAGGCAGGGCCTGGAGAATCTGGGCGACCTGCGCGGACCCCAGGCTTTTCCCAGCGTGCCATGGCGTCTCCTCGTTCTGCCGCCTCCTCAGGCTGTCCTTTCACTCTCCACCACACCCTCCCTGGGCAGTCCCTTGGCTGCGCCCCCGGAGCTTTCCGGAACTCCAGGCTTGCATCTCCATCCCTTTTCCAGACCCCGCCTCTGGGCATCTCGTGGTGGCCTCAGCATTTCCAGACAAACTTGTCTTCATTTCACAGCACCACCCAGACCGCCTCCTGTCTCTTGCTGACGAATGTCACTTCCATTGACCGGTCCAGTCACACCTGGGTGTGCCCTTGACCTTCCTGCTCGCTCTCTTCGTTCTCGCCCCTCTCTGCCTCCGTGGCTCCGCCTCTCCTTCCACCTCTGGAACCCCGACTTCGTCCAGCTTGCGTCTTCTCTCTGGCACTGCCGTCTCGCCCCCCCGGCCTCCCTTTTGTCCCCTCTCTGGCCTGCGCGCTACGTCACGGCCCAGGCGAGGGTCCTCCCCTGTCTCACCTGTCTCACCGCTGCTTCTGGTGCCTGTTTCCTGCCGGCCGGGTGTGTCCCTCAGCCGGGGGCAGCTTCCCACCCCGCCCTCCGCCGCCGGTCACTCCTCCTCGCCTGGTCGGTACTCGCCTCCTGAGGCCCCC
This sequence comes from Cabassous unicinctus, assembly GCA_029593785.1. Classification (NCBI taxonomy): domain Eukaryota; kingdom Metazoa; phylum Chordata; class Mammalia; order Cingulata; family Chlamyphoridae; genus Cabassous; species Cabassous unicinctus. The sequence continues at coordinate 14,501 of JAQZBX010052195.1, forward strand.
CCCAGCAGCCTGGGGTCCCTGCCTGGGCCCCCGCGGCTCGCTGCGCTGGCGCAGGACGCGTGGCGCAGGGCGCGTCCCTGAAACCGCCTCCTGGTTGTGCTCCGTGAAGGAGAAGCTGTCCCTGGTGACTGCACTCCTCAGTTCTAGGCTGTTGGGAAAGGCCCCGGGCGGGTGGGCCGTGGGGTGAAGAGCTGGGAACGCGCTGGCGGGCTCCGGCACTCGCTCAGCCAGTGCGTCCTCCCACCTGGGCCGCGCTGTCGTCAGGAACTCGTCGCTGGTGACCGACGTGCTCCGAGGTGGGCAGCACGGCTTGGTTTACTGCGACGCCGGCTGTTCCGTTGGAGGAGGGGGAGGCAGGGCAGCAAAACGGCTCAGGCTGCGGATCCGAAACGGCGACGAGGGCTCGCCTTCCTTCCAGCCGCGTTGCTGACCAGCGTTGTTTCCGGAACTCTGTGCTCAAAGGGTGCTGACGGGTGGATCCGTGTGCCGAGCGCAGGATGGCACGTGCTGCTTTGTGGGCTCCGCGGTGCTCCTGGAGAGCCAGCCTGGGGGGCCGTTGGCCGAAGCGCCTTTCTGTCCTCCCGGGAATGCGTCCTTGGTTTCCACGGCCTCTTGAGACTTGGTTTAAACAGCCCTGTGCTGCCCCCCCACCCCCCTGACCTACACAGGGCCAGCGTTGGCGTCTGGCCGCAGGGCGACCTGCACAGGTGGCTGTACCTTCTCAGGCCTCTGTGTCCTCCGCGTCCGGCGGCCGTAGGGCAGCCTTGAGCCAGGACCTCAGGCAGCTGCTTTCACCTGCTGGCGTCGCCACGGGCTTGGTGGTGGGGAGGGGGCCGGGGACAGGAGCGACTGCTTGCAGGAACAGGCAATGCTCATGTTCCTAAAATGTTGGCTCGGTGAGGCCTGCAGATCACGACTTTCTCACCTGCAGAAAATAAGGTCCTCGCTGGCCTCACCCAGCAACGTTTGCTTTCAGTTTTACTCAAATAAATAAATGGTTTGCTCCGTTAGCCAGTGTATGCAGTAGGCTGAGTGCCTGTGGAAAGTTCTAGAGAAAAATAATGGCCACAACATTCTACGAAATAAAAATTAATAATGCTTAATTAGGGGAAGCGGCTGTGGCTCAATTGATAGGGCTCCCATTTACCATACGGGAGGCCCCGGGTTCGATTCCCAGGGCCTCCTGGTGAAGGCGAGCCAGCCCGTGCGGCACGGTGAGCTGACGCAGCAAGACGTCACAACAAGGGGAGACGAGACACAGAAAAACACACAGCACATGGACACAGCGAGCACAAGCAGCAAGGGGGTGCGGATAAATAAATAAATAATTCTTTAAAAAAAAAATATGCTTAATTAGGAGTCTGCAGAATGTGACTCTGGTCACTTCATTTCCAGCTGGATTCAGTGTTCGCATGTAATTCCTTGCGGTGTGAGGCAATTGGCAGGTTACGTGTTCTCACTCCTACATGTTTATCAGGGTTGCCAAGAAATCATTGCCAGTAGTTGATATAAATAAATGGAAAGTTATTTATAACCAAACAATGTCAAAAGCCAAATTTTAAATATCTTTCAAAAAAAATTTGCAGCTCACACTGTCAAAATTGGGCTGCAGATGCATTTTGAGGCGTGTGCTCCAATGTGGGGCAGGGCCTCGGAGTAGCTGTCCTGGGGCAGTTGGGGTCCTAAAATGGCCTTGCGAGGGGACCCCCCACCCAGGCTCTCTGTTCTGTGCCGCAGGAAGCCACAGTGCCGAGGTGCCCCCATCGTTCCCATGGCAACCCCGCGGTGGGCCCAGCTGTGGCGCTCCGGTGCTGGGGCAGAAGGAAACGCTGTCCCCCAGGCGGGGGCTTCGGCAGCTCCTCGTGGAAATGCAGACGAGCCGCAGGGCGGGCTGCAGGGCAGAGGCCATGTCGTTAGGCCCTGAGGGGTGTCCTTACTGGGGCCTCGCTCCTGCTCAAGGGTGGCTGGCTGCCGCGGTCCGGCCCGACGGCGTCTGCGCGGGCGGGTCTCTAGCCAGGGGTGCTCCTTGTGTGGGTGGGGATTAGCCCACTCAGAAACCTGTTTTGTTCACAGAAATCGGTTCCCAGTGGCTGAAATCGTTTAGCCCTGTGGTCGTGGAGCCGTCTGGGTGGACTTAACGTGGTAAATTGGTCTGCGGGAGTGAGCTGTCTGCCCGGCCTCACGTTCAGTCCCACCTGGCAGCCGCGTGAGGCCCTGGGACGCGGCCTGCTCGCTGTCCTCTCATGCCCGTCCCCGGACGTCAGCCCCCAGTGCAGGCTGCAGAGCCGCCCCGGGAGAGCCAGCCCTCGGTGCTCTGGCTCTGAGAGCTCTCCGGGCTTTCGCAGCTTTAACTCTACTCTATGAAGTTACTTTATTGAGCCTCTTTCCCGCCTTCACAAACCCTCCACGCCCTGAAATGAAGTGTAAAACGAAGCAAGAAATGCAACTGCTTCCTAGGTGACGATCCTTCCAGCGAGTTCCTCCCCTGGCCTGTGCAACCACTTGGCGCGTCTAGGGCGGGGCAAGTGGCCCCCCAGGACCTACATCGTAAAACGCAGCGTGTGTTTAAAGAACAGTCGATTCATTTGCTGTCTGTTCTCCTCCCCAGGAGGACTGGAATGAAATTGATCCACTTAAAAAGAAAGACCTTCATCACAGCAACGGGGAAGACAAAGCGCCAAGCGCGGAGATCCTGCCCCCAGGTACGCGGGAATGCCTGCAGCGCTGGCGGTCCCAGCCAGGAGCGCTGGGCGGTGGCGGGGACGTGGCCTTGGCCCCTGTAGCTGGGAGCGCTGGGCTTGGGGGCAGGTGGCCTGCGGGGAAGTGAAGAAGGGTCACAGGCAGTGGTCAGGAAGACTGTCCGTGCAGCTCAGTGGGCGGGAAGATTAGTCTTGGGGGGGTGCCCACAAGTGTTTGCAAGAGGAAGTGGAGTAGACCAGAAAGCACAGGGGGGTGTGCTCTGGCTCGTGATCTCGTTGCCGTGATGGTGAGAGTGTTTGTGTGCTGGTCCCAGATCACGATGTCTCTTCTGGGATTCGACAAGCATTGCCCCAAGGAGGGCGGGCACCGCCTTCGTCTGCCTGCCCAGGTCCCGAGCAGCGTAGAGCCGTGGTGCCCGTCCCTGTCAGGGCCTCTGCGGACGGCTGTGTGCGCGGCAGACCAGGCCTCGGTCCGCCTGCCTCACTCGAAAGCCCTGAGCCCCAGTCCATACGTACGACAGGTACTGCCCACACGGGGGATCTGAGTGTAAGAGTTAATGGTAGTTCTTTATTACAATAATGGGAAACTAGGCTACACTTGTGTAATTAACGAAAGACTTCTGCAGAGTGTCTCTGTGGAACCCCGTGTTTGAACGGGGCTCTGAGGCAGACGTGCAGATGGAGGAGGGAGAAAGCATCTTCAGAGTTCAGCTACATGGTACCAACAGGAGCCAAACTCTAATTAAAAGCAGTCACTGTGCGTCTTGACCCTGGCTTTCACATTCTTTTGTTTTATCTTCAAAGAGATAGGATGGTAGTGATTTTCCTCTTTTTTGAGTTATTAATAACTTTTGATGAATTCTCCTTTTATTTTGCCGGAGGACTTTTCTCTTCCTTTTATGTTGAAACCGTTTTTCTTTTAAATCAGCATATGCATGGCTTTTCCCTTTACAAATTATTTTGTTATGATTAAAAATATATTTTTTCCCCAAGCATGATGGTCGTGGCTAGAATTTGATGGCCTGTAAGGAACCACTGGCCACTGTGGTGTTTACTTGGGTACGCAGGCTCTTCAGGAAGCTCAGTGGCTCGTTTTTGTGTGATGGATAATTCTAGTAGTTGTAGACAGATGGATAGGAGGACATGGCCGTAAGCCGATTCAGGAGCTTGTATCATTGTGCATGGCCAGCAAAATCCAGTGGCAGATGAAGGAGCACAGTTTTCAGTCTGGAGCCAGATTGTCTGGCTGTGAACGTACAGAACAGGTTCTGCCAAAGTTCCCTGGGCACTTAAGACCAAAAACGAAGGAGGCCCCTCCATAAAGCAGAGCAGTGACCGTTTACTAGGGAACTTACAGACCGTGAAGCGGCCCTGGGCGGCTGCAGGACATTCAGAGTGGCGAGTCACGCCGCCCAGGGTTACATACCCGGGTAAGGGCAGGGAAGGCGCAGAGCCAAGCTGGGCTTTGCAGCATCGCAGACACGTAGCAGGAGTGGTTCTAGTACAGATAGCTGTGTGCGTAGGAATTTGCACATGCACTTTAAGATGCAGCTGCCGGGGTACGGGCTGAGCTCACGCTGAAGTAAGAATCAGTAACGCTGCAGGGCAAGCAGTGACCTCCAGCTTTGACCCCACACACTGTGATCAAACATATGTTGAGCCTTGACCACCTCCCCCTCAACATCTGTATTAAAATACTCTAAGAATTATGTACGTGTCACCGTATGTAATGGTGTAAAGAAATTCTATCTGGTGGCTCGTCACCCTCCCCAGCCTAACTAGCCTAATCTTAGGTCTCTCTTCTAAGTGACCACCCCAGTGAGCCCTGCCCTGGGCACACCCTCAGCCAGCACTTCCTGCAGCTCTGTTACTGTTTGGGATGAGAGCCACCCCCAGCTTCTCCAAAAGGGCCACCTCTTCTTCAGAAGGCCCCTGCCTCTCCTCCTCACGTGGCCCCTGCCTCTCCTCCTCACGTGGCCCCTGCCTCTCCTCCTCACGTGGCCCCTGCCT
>JAQZBX010052196.1:0-13211 GCA_029593785.1 Cabassous unicinctus
AAAAAAAAAAAAAAAAAAGATGCCCATCTAAAACATCTTTGTTGGATTTCAAGCCACAAATGATAATCACATTACCCCCTAAATATTTCCAGAAAGAAAAACTAAATAAAAACGAGACTCCCTCTCATCAAATATCTTATCGGAAATGCTGAGGACCAGAAGACAGGAGAGTAATGCAGTTCCCAGGCAAAATGACTTGGAACCTAGGGTTCTAGACCCCAACCTAGAGCACAGGCCCAATAAAGTCATTTAGGAATCCACCTCTCAGTATGCTCATTTTCAGTGTACCCTTCTGAGGAGGGTACCTGAGGATATTTCCTAATATAACAGGATGAAAGCCAAAAAGGAGGAGGATGTGGGATACTTGAAATGGGTCACTAACTCATGCCAATGTCAGGTGTCAGAGAAAAACACTCCAAGTCTGCAACTGGACTAGGAAACCATCAGTTCATATCAAAACAGGAAGTCAGCAGCCTCCATCTTCTCAAAGAATGGACAGATTCTGAGCAACAGCCAGAATGATCAAAGCCATGGATTATTTAATGGAATATGGAAGAAAGCATATTTCTTCTCTTAACAATAACAAGAAAACAAAGGCAATAATAAAATATAGGCAAAAGAAAACTGGAAAAGCCATTGTTCAAACATGAAGCAAACTAGAATTAATAGATTGGAATAAAAGTGGATCTGTTTAACCTAGATGTTAGATATATTTTCCTTTAAGAAACGAATGGGTCCTGGACAAGGAAACATAAACTCAGCCCATTATTTGGTTCTGATTGAGCAATAGTAAGGCAAAAATATAAATGCATTAGTTATATCTGTTTTTATTTAGGTATATTATGTAAAGACACAAAGATGATCAAGGAAATAAATAAAACAATAATTATCAAATATTGGGAAAGGAAAGAAGAAAAAAATATACATGTATTATATATACTCACCTTTCCTAGAAAGGGATAAATAGATATTTCTTACATAAACTTTTGAAAGTATACTGCAGGCACATGGAAATAGCTCAACAAATATTTGTTAGATGAATGAATTATTCAAGAAATAGTGGTAGAAGTATATTATTTAGAATTAGGGACAAAATCATTAAAAAATGAAAAATAGAAATAATTCCTCTTTCCTGGTTCTGAGAAGCGGAACTGGAAGAGGAGAGGCGTGTTGCTGTGTGTCACTACAAGCACATCTGTGCTATTATCTGTGCACAATGGAAGTGTTTTACCTTGGCTTAAAGAAATTGAAGGAGGTGACTTTGATAATTATACTGTGGTTGTGCAACAGATTTCTTTGGTTTTAGGAAATACACACTCAAGTAAAAGAGCATCATATCTGTAACTGTCTCATAAACTTCTTAGAAAAATATGGCGTAGGTGGAGGGCACGTACATGCAACTGGGGTGAAGTGTCTTTTCCAGGAATTCTTAGTACTATTCTTTTTTTTTTTTTAACTTAGTCCACATAGCCATTGTATTTGCATACTAACCAACAAACCAACAAAAACAATAGGTAATATTACCTCATTGCTTGTTATGATCACAAGAGTTTAAAATGTGGGATGGCTTGATCTAAGTCTCCATCTTTGTGCTATTCTTATAACTTTTCTTTAAGCCCAAAATAATGTGAAAATAAGGAATAATCACAAAAATAAAAACAAAAAGAGAAATCATTTTAAAAGTATGTTATAGGGTGTAGTAATATTTTCACTTCTTGTTAAAATATATTTAAGGAAAAGATATATTTTAGGAAAAGATGCAACACTTTTATATATACTTAAGTCTTATTAAATGATCCAAAAATATTAAAACTTATAGCATAGCCTTTAGTTATGCTTGGAGAAAGACTTGAACTTCTCTGTATATTTGCAAATTCTGATATAGAAATGATAAAATACATATAATACATATTATATGTGTGCAAAGAATGCAAAATATTTCTAGTTTATATCTGTATTGATTTACATTTCAGGACTTTCAGTATTTTAATGACATTTTCATTATTATATTGTTTCATTTTCCTGTGAAAAATGTATCAGAACAGATTAAGTAATTTAAACATATAGAGCATGCACCAAGAGTAAATAAATTGTTGTAGAAAGGCCATGTATGTCAAAATGGCAGAAATGTAATGTTCATAATAATTTAAAAGTGGCTGTGTAGCCTGAATGGATCAAAGATGACATTTGCTTTCCTGGAAAAAAAATATAATTAATAGAGATAGTAGATTGGGGGATCTGTGAAAGTGGATTATAAAAGATAAGACAGACACTGTGATAACTGTTGAAGGAAGGGAGAGGAAGAGTGGGAAATGAGATGTAGTTTCAGGATGGTGCTAATCATAGAAATGGACTCCTCAGGAGGAGAGGTAGTTTGGAAAACAGAGATGCTAAATTCACTTTGGGACCTTTAGTGTTTGAGATATCCATGGGACATCCATGTGAGATATACAACAGTCGGATGTGAATTCAGGCCTTGTGCTTAGGAGAGAGTTGGGACTGGAGAGAGAAATCTAAGAATCGCTCACATGGATAGGATAATTGTAACTGTGAAAGAAAAGACGGATGAGGACGAGGCCAGAGGGCAGGAAGCTCCAGGAGCCTAGGCTTTAGGGGACAGAAAGAGGAAGAGCAAGGGAAGGAGATGGCAGAGAGGTGGGAAGAGGACAAGGAGACACGATCCCCAGAGGCCAGCCAAGGGATGACACAGCAGAGGGGCACGGAGCCCGAGGACCGGGGAAGGCGGATGGCTTCAAGGAATAGAAAAGTCTGGTCAGCTTTGCAGTGAGCTGAGTGACAGAAAGGGGCAGCCAGACTGTGCACGTGATGGAATGAGTGAGGATGGGAAAGCAAGGCAGGGAGAAGGCTGATGGTGAAAAACATCACGGAGCGCTCCAGGATGGAGCACAAGGCCGAGTCTGGTGCAGATCTGGGATCAGAGCCTGGGTTTCCAGAACGCCTTCTCCTTCCACGTCCACCCTGCTCCTAAGCCAACTCAGGAGTGGGTAGAGTTCAGACAGAGCCCTTGTGCCTACACCTCATCCTGACGCCCACGCCCACTTCTGCAGCCTTCCTCACTCAGGGGCCCCATCTCCACTCAGCTTCAAGGCCTTTCAGTGGTAAGTAGGGGGCACAGTTCTGTAGGCAAATTGAATGTGGCTGTGACGTCAAAAATTGGTGAATTTCCCAGAAAACATTTTCAGCATTTCTCCATTTATTTCTCCACATAGAAACAGCAACCCACTTAATATGAGCAAATATTCTCACCAAACCTATTTCTTTTGACCCTAACTCGAGATCTCATTGCTTATTTCCCCTCTAAAAGCTCTTAGAGATTTTCTGAGAGTGTTTAGATTTACTACTAGAAATGTTTTCTTCATGGGAAGTAGTAATGTAAAACATATTCTGCTGAAGTCCTAAAGAAAATGCTATTGCTGACGTATTAAAGATTGTGCTTTATTTTATACCTTCCTAAATGACTAGGGTTTTCTCATTCGTTTTTTGTTTTTGGTTTTTTAGGAAGTATCGGGGATTGAACCGGGGACCTTCGTACATGCAAAGCAGGTGCTCAACCACTGAGCTACAACCACTCTGCTCTAATTAGTATTTGTAATAAACTGTATGATAGCATTTAATAAATGATTTTGTCTTCTGGGTATAAAAATTGATAAAGATGATGAAATTTAGAATTACGCCCAATCTACGTAGAATGTAATCTAGTATTGCAAAAATATTTCAGTTGTGTCATCATGAAGGTCCCGGCAGAGCAGCATTTAAAATGAAAACAAGCAGATTTAAGTTCCGTCGCTAATGCTTTTAAAATGCTGTGTAATTTAAATCCTGTCCTTGAGGAAGCTGCTTGTTCCGTTTAAAGACAGAGAGGGTCATTACAAGGAATGTGACTGCTACTCTTCAGGGAAAAAATCCTTGTCACATACTTGAAGCTTTAATTTTTGTCCCCAGGCAAACCTTTGCTCCATGTTCTCTGCTCTGTTTTCTCCTCAGGCTCCTACCCAGGGGGAAACATAGATCAAAAAAGTGTTTTTTATATATATATAAAATTTTCGAATCTTCTCCTATCCTTTACTGTTCCAGTTGTAGGCTAAGGAAATAAAAGCAGACCATGGCTGTAGCCTTTCTAGCCTAGAGATATTCCATTTTTATTCAAATAGTTTAAGCGCCATAAAGCATATGAAGTTATATTTTCAAACTTCAAAGAATATAGCAAATGTGTTCTTTTCTCAGCATCATTTAATATTTGACAACTTGCTCCTAAATGATTTTGCTACCTATATATACTTTTTATTGGAGTTTCTATCCATTTGGGTAGGATTTTTTAAATCTTTCTGACACTCTGTAATCTTAAACTAGTTTTTTAAAGCACATTTTGTCTCTTTTTTGCTGCTGACAAGATATAAAATAATTCTTCGAGACATGTTATATTCAAGAACCATATATTTGTTCCAATGCCCAGGAGTGAGATGCTTTTGAGAAATAGCACACATAGTCATAGAATATTCCAGAAGTAATGTGGGAGACAGCATTCGGAACACAGTTACTCGACTGCCTGTATCTTAATCACGCTCATATTCTAAATTAGAAACGCTTTCCTCACATTATCCCTGCCTACAATTGCACCTCTCATGCCATCTTGACCAGAAGAATCTGCTATGGTCTTCTGCACTATACTTACTAGGTATTAAAATTATTCTGGGGTTCTGTTTAGCTCATCTTGATTGTTCCTGAGCCAAGTAGAGTTTCTGGACTCTAGTGTGAACTTAGCAAATCCTTGTGGGAAGAGAGGGGAAAAGTTGCTGAAAACGGCCGTCCTTTCTGGTTGTAGGTTTGGTTGGTGTATCCTTCTAATAGCTGAGCCAAAACACGTTATGGGACTGAGTTCTTGGGGAGACCAACCCTCAATATTCTCCAACGGCTACAAGGCATGTTGCAGTAGGGTGGCCTGCTCGGAGCAGCCTTCTTGTCTATAAGGCTTACGTTCAACCCACACACATGGTGCCACTTCTGGTAGAGCATTTAGACTCAGACAGAGTGGACCAATAATGGGATTGAGTGCATCAATTTAGCCACAAGTAGCTCGGACGGGCCTGGGGTTTGGAGACAAGGAGAAGCTGAACTCACCCAGGACTCTCCAGCCAGAGAGATTCCAGCTCAAACCCTACATCACGCAAATGGGCTGATCTATGAAATCAGGGAGTCAGACCAAGTCAAAGAAGCCACAGCTCGCTCTGAAATCTTGATGTGATCTTTTCTTCTGCAGCGTATTGGAGCAGTTTTCACATCTGATGTCAAATTTGGCATTTGCTATCCTCAAGACCTCTTGCGCTAGAAACAGTCTCTTTCTCTGGTTCTTTGGTCCTTGGGGGGTTTAGCCTCACCTTATCTCTTATTTGTAATTCATTTCCTTTTTCTGATAGGGCCATTAACATTAAATTAAGCCTAAATGCAGAGTCCACCTGCAAATTAGGAGAGCGCAAGGCATCGCACCCCATGGTGTATTAGTCCCTCTCTTGCCCCTCCTTACATTTCAGTTTGGATTCTACTGCTTCTGGGAGGCTTCCTGAGACCCCACCTCCAGCTGCCCCAAGACTAGACAGGGCTCCCCCTGTCTAGTCTTCCTCGAGTCACTGCAGCCACCTCTCTTAGGGCCTCTGGGACACCGTAAGGAGTTGGGTTGCACCCTATGAAAAGCCCCAGCAAGTTCAGGAAGCGGTTCTGTCTTGTGTACTGTTCAGACCTCAGACCTAATGCATTCGCTGACACGATGTGACACCTAAGGAGATGGAGAATGAAGTAACCCACAGCTGGTTCAACTGCCCAGAGAGTGCAAAGCAGTGGCTCGAGGCCAGTCTTGAGACAGGGCTGTAGCCGCTGGCCACAGGCGCTGACATTGCTCTATAAGGAGGATGTGCAGGCGGAGGCTGGTGGTGAGAGGTTTTTCCTTACTTTTAGACACAAGGACCCAAGAAAGCAGGTGGTGACATGTGGAGAGTCCGCTACTTGAGGGGAAGGGAGGCTGGCAGGAAAGGCAGCCCAAGTGGGTTTCCAAGCCAGTTGTGACCGGCCAGGGCCATGTAGCTGGGGGGTGGAAAGGTGACGAGGTGGCCAAGGGGGGCTCCTGGTTCAGCCCCTCTGCTGACAGCCGTTCCTGTGGTCACTCCTCCTAAGTCAGCGCAGGGGTGTGGTATTTAAGGACTGAAGCAGTGTAGGTCAATGGAGACACTGCCATTTCGGGTTAAAAAAGTGAATTATACAAATGCAAGAGGGGGGTGGCCTAGATTGATAGGATTTTTCAAGGTATTTTTATTTTAAATTATGAATGCTTTCAAATATTGACTGACCACAAGCACCACCTGAGTCAACAGGATTCGGAGGCTGAAGAAACCTAAAATTGTTGAGGCTTTCGGCACCGCCAGCTCAAGGGGACCCACGGCTTCCAGGGTCTGCCCGGGTTACCCACCACTGCATACCCTTTCCTTCTGGAGGGGCCTTGACACAGAGGCACCCAAGTGTCCCCTAAGGACGGCAGTCAGGAGAGCGAGGGGAGCGGCATGCGTGACGTGGGCTGGAGCCTGAAGGAGGCCAGGCGCAGTCTGGAGAAGATGAGGCTGGGGGAGCGGTGAGGGCTGTCCTCCAGGGACTGAAGGGCTGTCAGAGGCAAGAATGGAAATGACATGCTGTGACTCCAAAGGGCTGATCAAGATCAATGAGCAAAGTCACAGGGGACAGGCAGATCTCACCTTGGTGGAGGGAGCTTTCTGACACGAGCGCTGCGCAGCAGCGGGCTGCGGGGTCTCAGCAGGTGAGTGACAGGGCCCTGGCGGGCTCCCTCACACATCAGGTGCCACCTCCCGGGAAGGCTGGTCAGCAGGTCCCAGCACCTGGGAAGAAGACTTGGGTCTTCTTTCCACTCTAGTTCATTTTATTTAGTGTCTTGGGTGCAGAGGGGAAATGATCTATCTCAGATGAACTACTCCTCAAGCCCCATTTGTCAGATGAGAATACGGAGGTGCCTAGAGATTGACTGAAAGGTCACAGGGCATGTTCATCGCAGGGCAGAATCCCAGATCTCAGGCCCTTTGGGTTCTGTTCCTTCGCTGCCTTGGAGCTTCTTAAGGTGATATTTAAATGGTTGAATCGCTTTTAAATTAAGCCTATTCAGGTAAAAATGCATTTAGACACATTTTCCAGGGCAGGATTATGAAAATAGATTTCTGTTACAGAGAAATCGTTAGAGATGCCCTCTGCTGCCCTTGGTTCACTGTCCTCCCAGCAGCAGCCAATGCCCACATGCCAGCACTGCCCTGGGCTGGGAGACACCAAAATTAGTAGGGCCCTGCGCTATGCTAGGTGCTCAGAGGGCCAAGGTGTGTGAGACAGACACAGAAAAACTCGTGCAATGCAGTGAATTCACGCTCAACGGAGGCTTGTTCTTTATCCAATGCTGTGGAAGATAAAAGAAAACGTCTAAATCCATGCAGGGAAGAGGTGACATTGGATCTGCATCTTGAAGTCTGTATTAAACAGGACAGAGGAAGCAGCGTGTGTGATGCCATGGAGTCGCGAAGAGTCACGTGGGGCTGGGCGAGAAGCTCACCGAGTCTCAGCTGCTGAGGGCTTGTACCCAAGTAGTGCAGATCGAGGCCGGGACTCAGAACCATGCTCATGGATTTGGACTTGACCCCGTAAGCCTGTTGTCATCCAGACTTTAAGAGGATGACTCTGGCAGCTGTGTTAACAATGAACATTGTCCTGATTATGTTTGAAAGGCTCATATATCAGAGGCAACTAATGCAGTCCAAAACCAGTTTCTTTATTGGTTTATTGAGTCTCTTTACCATCTTAGGAACAATGTGACATTCATATTTCCCAGAAACACTTTTAGAAGAGAAAAGCAGAAACCTTGGAAAATTCTGGTTCTGTCTGTCTTGTTTATTTAGGGGGTGGCAGGGTTTGAGAGCAGGGACAGCGTCATAGCGCCCCACACACCTAACGCGGCCCTGAGCCACGCCAAGCCTCTGCAAGCGTCTAAAACACTGACATCAAGAGAAGATGTGTTATTTCTGAAAACCAAAGACAGGAACAGAAGCAAAGAACGCCAGACATATTCTGCCTTAAAAATAATTTAGAGGGGAGCAGATGTGGCTCAAGCAAATGAGCGCTTGCTTCACACATGGGAGGTTCTGGGTTTGGTTCCCGGTGTCTCCTAAAAACCAAAAACAAACAACAAGCAAACAAATGAAAAAACCAACTCAGGGGAGCTCATGTGGCTCAGTGGTTGAGCAATGGCTTCACACATCCATGGTCTGGGGTTCGATCCTGGTACCTCAAAAAAAAAAAAAAAAAAATTTAGAAAAATAATCACCTTTTTTGCTTTAATCACCAATTCTAATACATTCTTCACTAATTGTTCCATCTGATTAGATACAGAATACCTTTTGCCATCCAACCTCCTTCCGCCTTTCTTTTGTTAAAAGTGTGCCTGAATTCTGCTTGCCTCCAGGCCATGTAGTTGAACCCCTCCCAGCTCCAGAGGGTCTTACTGGCAGGGCCCACTAGCATCCTGCAGCCCCAGGCCGTAGAGGTTGGCTTAGAGATGGTAAAACACCCAGTCAGAGCCAGCGAGACACCACGAAGCCTCCGCAGGGGATTCTGGAAAAGAGGCTCTTGCCTTTCCCATGGACCTGGAGCTGGGGCTAGGGGTGTAGTCCTGAAACTCTGTCTGATGAAGGAAAGGGGCTGACGCAGAAGGAGTCGGAGCCCAAGAATGCAGAGAAACCACATCCCAGGACATGGCTCGAGCCCTGATTCCAACTGGTCTGCAGCCGCATTCGCCACTGGTGTTTTCATTTACATCTGTCATAAATTCTCTCTTTGGCTTAAGCTAGATCAAATTAAACTTTCTGTCACTTGCAGCCCCAAACTCCTAATAGATGTGACTTTAGGGGAAAAATGGATGAGATCAATTTATTGTTCATCCCATCTGCCCTTAAAGAAATTTTTTTTTGTTATTAGATGATTTTTTTCCCAGAAAAAAAAATATTTGGAAAACATCTTTCTAGTCCGGTGACCCAGAACTACCCAGAGAGTACATTTTCCAGCTCCATGCCCCCAGGACACCGTGAGCCTTCTTTGGCACTGACCACGTCCTGTCTCATATTACAGACATTTGTGCGTGGTTCCGTGTGGCCAAACGGGCTGTGGGTCTCTAGGACGTGAGCGCGGTTTCTTGCATAGCTTTGGTGCTCCCACAGTCCATAGCCCTGGGCCAGCCATGTAGCAGGTGATCAATAAATGTTTTATGATGTGATTTGCTTTCATTCTATCAATCCAAATACAATGCCTTTCAGGTTACAAAATTATATTTTGAGTTGTTCTGGCAGTGTGCTCTTTTTAAAAGTCAATATAAAAACATAAAATTAATGAAAACATTTTCTTCCAAGTCGCACCGAGATTCTGTACGACCGAGAAGCCCAAGTGGAATAGAACCAGTCACGTATTTTGGAGGAAAATGTAATATCTGTCTAAATGATATTTTAAAGAGCTAGGCAATGTTGAAGAAAGCTAGTCTTATTTTCATATAAATAGGAAATCACGTTTTGGCAAGAGTGAAAAATAAACCCGAACACAGGAAAACTCCAAAGCCGTATTTGAGCTTTCTCAAAAAAAAAAAAAAAAATCCCTGCCATCTTACTTAGAAAACCATTGCAAAGGATAACTGTTGACCTGATGAACATAATTTCCCTCCTCTTCCTTCACCACCATTTTAGCTGGAGATCCTGTCAGCTAATTGTCCTGGCTGCCCACTGTCATCATGGGAAATCTAGCACCTTAACAAACTGTCTGAACACATTTAGTGCCCAAAGAATACTTATTGACCTAAAGGAACAGGAAAGAAACTGACTTTCCTAACTACACTGTTAAGCACTTTTTCTAGATGTTTTCATTTGTTATTCTACTTCATCCTTACGACAATTCTTTTATTCATTTGTTTATCCATTCGTTCTTCATTCAAAAAATATTTATTAATAACTTTCTATGTGCTAGGCACAGCAAAGGTGCTGGACAAAACAGCCTGATAGAGCTAACAGCAGGGCCACTAGCAGAAGGAAACAGTGAAATCGTAGAAAATATAGGGGTTAGGTAAAGACATTAAGACAAGGCCTCTCCAAGGAACTGGCATTTTAAGGTGCAATCTGGAGGGTGGAACAAAACCAGCCCTGAAAAGACCAGGGTGGAGGAAGAACCAGCCAACGAGGAGCGTGGGCCACGGGCTTGGGGCAGCAGTGAGCGTAGTCTGTTGAGGAGACAGACATGAAATTGGTGTAGCGTTTGGGAGGTACTATTCCCTGTTTCCATTTACAGATGAGAGGCTACACGAGGGACCTGGAGGCCCACCGCGGGTGAGCCGTGGACCCAGGACGCATTAGCTTTCCTGCCTCAACAGTACCTGCTCTTTCCAGGAACAGTTCTGCAAACCTTAAAGGGACAAGTCAAGAAGAAGCTACTCAGCGCTCTGACCAAGAATCTTTCGCACCCCAAATCATCATTTTCCCCTTGGCTTATGCAGCTGGTGTGATCAGCCTTCAGAGAAACTACTGTTTTTTGTGTGATTTCATCACAGAACTATTCATGCCCAAAATGCTCGCACATCATCACATTTATGTTGACAATCAAATCAGTCCACCAGTAAGTGAAATCACATAAGGAGAAAAAAGTGACTAATTTTTCTTCCAAACAAAGGGAGAAAAGGATGTCCAAATTATAACAAGAAACCCAAAATAGGGATGCCTAGTCTACTGAGTCTGTATGGTATTGTTGAGTACATGTCGTTTTTCCTCCAAACAATCTGAAGAGAAGAACAGATATAACCAGTTCGTCCTTGCTTTTTGCTACAAATGAAAATTTTGAAGCACAGAGGGTGGAAGAGGATGTTTTCCCCAAGGTCACAAGCTACTGAGTAGCAGAATAGCAGAAGCAGACTGTCTTCCCGGGCTCCTGACTCCAAAGTCTGTCTCCTTCCCTCTCTACCTAATACAGGGCTTCCCTGCAACTGGGAGAGGAAATAGCAAAGGTCTCAAGTACAAAAAGCCCGTGGGTTGGAAAACCAAGAGCCACACTGGAAGTGTCGTTGATGTCGGCAGATTGGGGAGATGCCCAACCCCAAATCCCAAATTCTAGGATTCTTAATGGCTTGCTAGGATTTCTAGGTTCTCTATGGAAGTAAACGAGGGAGACTGATGAGGACCTAACTACTTGGTGTTTTGCTTCTTAGGTCTTTCATATGCCAACTTTATCTAAATGGAAAATAATTCGCATTTGCTTTGTTGGTTGTTTTGCCAAGCATAAATATATCCAAATAATAGCAACTATCATATTTTGGATGCATATGACACGCCAGAAACTGCACACATTGTGGTACATGCATCACCTCGTTTAACCCTGGAAGCTCGCTGCCAGGTCAATAGGAGTAAGTGCACACGTTTTATGGGTGAGAAAATTGAGGCATTACCATGTTAAATATCTATTGAACCAGTAAAAGGCCAGGCTAGGGGTACTTGTCCATTGTCTGCTTGGCCCTTGTAATCCTGTTTACTGTATTAATTTAATTAATGAATTAATTAATTAGCAAGGCCCCTTTTTCAAAAAACCTCTTGCAAGAGCCACTTTCGCCTAGCTCCTGTGTGAACTGGCCCAAATTCCGAGTGGTGGGGTCCAAATGACTGGCATTTTCTTAGGTAGATGTTTTTCTTAAAATAGCTTGAGTCAGCTTTCATAGGGGTGGTTTTGGCAGCTAAAAAGCAGAGAAAGAATTACATATGATTGACCACAGACCCATTTCCCACCAGCTGGGACCACATCCGCTTCAGTGGAGAGGTCGGTTTCTGGTGGGATTTGGAGATATCAGAAAAAAGGGAGAGCCACTCCGCTGCCCCCCACCCCCACCCCATAAAGCAGGCTAGATCAGGGAATAAAGAGACGAATCTGGGACGTGGCAGGAAAACTGCCGCTATTAAACACGGGGCCATGGCCAGCCCACAAGAGGGCTGCTGGAAGACCCTTGCGAGAGCTCCCATTTGGAACATGACTTCCTCCAGAAGCAAGGAGAAGCCCCAGATCGTCTCAGGGGCATTGAGGGGTGGGGTAATCAATCAAAACAGCAAATCATTGGGATTCGTCCCCTTGCTAATGAGCAAAGGGGCAGAATAATTAATGGTTCAAAAAGCAACCCTGGAAGCTAAATTGCCCTTTTTCCCTTTTTCCCTTGCCCTGTTCTAGCCATGTTTTCCCCTGTTCTCGCCTTTCTCTCCCCCTGCCTGGATCAGCACGCAAGTAAACCTTGGGAACTGTAATCTGTAACGGGGAATTGTGGTCTGTAAATCAGCCCTTTTGATCTCTTTTCGGCCCCTTTCCTCTCTACCTGGGACCCATAATCTGTTATTCTCTCCCATTTCTCTTCCCTCCCTTCCTTAATAAACAACTGACCTATGTAAACTGGCTTACACTTAAAATTCATTTTTTGTAGCTTTAGCCAAGAACCTAGAGAAAATCCAGCAACACCCAGAGTGAAATTAAGAGCCAGTAGCTTTAAGCAAAGAGATCAAATCTTACGCCTGAAACTGGGGCTGTTCACGCTACAAAAAGGAGGCCATTCTTACAGGCAAATTGCATAATTTAAATAAACAAGTGAGGGGGAGGTCATAACAGTTTAGAATTGAAGTGATAAAGCCTCCGTTTGTTTTACCTCTGACGCAGCTTCATCCACTTCTCACCACCTGTGGCATCATCACCTTGTCCAAATCCCCCCTCTATTCCCGCCTGGACCACTGCAACTGATTTTCACGGGTGTCCAGGCCTCAAACTCTCCATCTGCAGTCTATTTCTACATTACAGCCAGAGGGATGTGTTTAAACACAGAATCACTCATATTATCCCCCTTCTTGAAATCCCAAAGTGGCTTTCAACTTTTCCTTGGGTCAAGACCAAAATTCTCCACATACTTCCAGGCCCATCACAACCCAGCTTTGCCTGTCTCTAGCCTCACCTGGAGTCCCTTACCCATCGGCTTATATATACATATATATAAAAAAGATACTTAGATTATATAAATGTTATGTAATAAAATACATATGGATTGCCATATACCCCGCTCCCTACACATCCCACATTTTCCCACATCAACAACATCCCTC
>JAQZBX010052197.1:0-19190 GCA_029593785.1 Cabassous unicinctus
CCACCTTAGCCACCTGCCGCCACCTTAGCCAACTGCCGTCACCTTAGCCACCTGCCGCCACCTTAGCCACCTGCCATCACCTTTCCTTCTTGGCCCTAATGTCCCACCACACTGACAGTCTCCCCAACATCCCTTGCCCTTCTCTATTCCACAATATGCTCACACCCAATGCCTTTCCTTTGCAGCCCACCTGCCATATCCGAGCCTTATTTGAGCTCTCAGATGCCATTTCTTACATGTGGCATTCCCAAGCAATCTCTCGTCTCAGTACTTCCCAGTTCCACATTAGGCCTCCACTGCTGCCAGGGCTTCTTGTTTATATGTCTTTCTCACACACTAGACTGCAAGCTCTTTGAAGGTAGGGACCTTGTCTTATTTATCTTTGAATTCCATGTGTGCACATTATTCTTGATTCATATTCTGGAAGTGTATGGGTAAACTGATTTAAATTATATTGCAGTATTTTTATTTATTTATTTATTTATTTTTGTAAAGGAGACAGTGACACCTGGATGCAAACTCAGAAGAATATGGAATTTACATTCCAATAAAATTTTATTTCATTGTTTTAGTGTTTATGTAAAGTTTGGAAAAAATGTAATTTGCATTGAGTGAATGGGCCAGTAGATGGGATTCTGGAATTGCCTGGCAGAATTTTCCCAGTAGGATCTTATAAATACCCATTTGGAACATTTGAGTATTTTTCTAGCCTTAAAGTCTGTAGGTAACATACATATTCCAAGATGAGGCATCCAGGAAAATATAAGTGGCATGCAGACGTTGTCAGGACACCCGGGAGCATCTGCATGGCCAGCTAAGCATCTGCTTTCCACGTTCTGACGAAGCCTGGCTTCCGTTCGGAGCAGTTACTGCCGCCCCGGCTTACCTGGCCACTCGCCTTGAGCTGTGACAGTGAC
Organism: Cabassous unicinctus; assembly: GCA_029593785.1. NCBI lineage: Eukaryota > Metazoa > Chordata > Mammalia > Cingulata > Chlamyphoridae > Cabassous > Cabassous unicinctus. Next base: position 918 of record JAQZBX010052197.1, read on the forward strand.
TGGTAGCCAGTTTCATCTCCATGTCTAGCGCCTCGTGGGACAGGACCCTCTGACTTGCCTGCCCAGTATGCCTCAGAGGTCCCGAGACGGTGTGAAGTCGCCACTGCTCTGGGGCCGAGGGACATCCTCTGCCTCCACCCTGGCGCTCAGGACAGCCTCGGCCTTGGCCGCTGTCCCCTGCCCCTGGGAGAAGGCTCAAGAGAGAAACAATTGATTCCCCCAGCTGCTCCGTTCTTAGGCAGGGTGATGCCGCCGTGTCTTTCTGAGTGGGCTTCACGGCATTTTTCCGTCACATCTGAGCACTCGTAGCACAAGAGAGGGGCTTCGTTTGAGCTCCCAGCTTTGCTTCCATGGCATTTCCCCTTATTCTCGTCTGCGTGGGTGGCTCTTCCTTCAGGTGAGGTCGGCCTGTCTTACGCATATTTCACAATTTGATTTCTCTTCTCCCTTACATAACCCATAGTTAGCTTTGGCTTTCTCTACTCTAGTCTTAGCATTTCCAGGAGTAGAAGGAAAATTGGAGACTCATGACCTTCTTGATATACTCCTGCAGCACCCAAACCTTGAGAAAACAATGTCTGGTCCTGGGACTGGCTTGGGTCATGTTGCTACTAGAGCAGGGGGCCTCCATGCTTTTATCCGCATTCCCAGGTAAAGAGTAAATAGGATGACATGGCAAAGAGGCATCGTTTACCTGCCATAGCAACATTAAGGGATCGAAAAGAGGGAATTGAAGGGAAAGAAAAATGGCAAGATGTGTCACAATGCTTTAGAAAGAAGCATCGTGGCTGTTGCAGATGCCCAGTTGGCCTGCCCCACCTCCCGGGCAAGCCTAGCCTGTGGAACGGGAACCTGGAAGTCCTTGGGGAAAAATTAGTCTTAGGAGCCACGCAGCTGACCCCCAGTGACTGTCAGTGACAGAGCTACCGTTCATTCACTCTGGAAAAAATATTTTTAATGAATTTATTTTTATTTTCTATAAAAATTGATAACCAGTGGAACATTAGTTTTCAGCTATTGCTATTTTCTGTTTCTGTGACTGATTAACTTTAAAATATGAGTCATAAACATCTTGCTCATTCAAAGGTAAATATCATTTATCTTCCAGTTTTCTTTCCTTTACTCATTTATTCAGTTTCTGCAATAGGACCAGACTAACATTTTCAAAAAGGGAAGCAGTACAGGTGATGGGCAAGCACTGACTAAAGAGTGAAGAATACGCCACGCTAGGGTTCCTCCTTGGCGGGGCCATTAAGCAATTCTTCTGGCTCCTCTGGTTCTCAGGCTTTCACCTGTTGCTGGCTCTTGGCTTCAGTGGCCTCTCAAGTCTTGCAGTACTGAAAATGCCTTTATGATTTACAACAAGTTCAAAACTTCATTGGTGATAGAAGTGTATAGTTGGATATTGGCTCCTAAAACATGTTAGTCAGATGTATGACTTAGCTGATGTCAAATATGTGGTCAGGAAAATGAACATCAGTTACAGCTCTGACCCCGGAAAATCTGATCAGCTCCGTGATGACGCGAGTTTAAGGACACGTGGGGGGAAGTCGGCGCTGCCAGCTACAGGCTGTCGCCGCTAGGGTGCAGGGTGGTGGCCAGGGGTATTCTGCACCCTGAATCATTAAAGAAAGATTGAAGTATGTTCAGTTTTCTGTAATTAACTCAAGGAGAAGGCTGATGTGCTTTGGAAAATAATCACTAGCAGATGTTAAAACCAAAGTAATTTTCTCTGTGGTCTTTACTTAACCATGAGGATGTATTAATTACGACACATTCACTGAGCCTCCCCGTGAGCCGAGAGTTCACCACACGAAAATAAAGCGAAGGAAACTTGAGAGACACAGGGTTGGGGGGTCTTGTATGTTCATTTCACCTGACGAATGCATTCCTCTCTGACTCTGGCGTTGAGGACAGTGAGCTTGTGCATGTCAGCAAGCATCATTGCCTTGGAACCATCGCCTCCGACGGCCTTTCCTAATTCTCCAGTAGAATGGCCATCCCTCCTTTGGTGGTGCCCGCGTTGTGTTTATATTCGGGCCGAGCGCCTTGTTTGTTCACCGGCGTCTCCTTGCCAGCCTCTGAGCTCCTCATGGTGGCTTTCAGTAAGTGCCTCAAAGTGTCGTAAAATAGTCCAGAATCTAGTTACGTGGCCGAAGCTGCAATCACGAGGCCTCGTGTACCTGTTTTATTCTTTTAAGTGGTTTTAATTTGCACCATGTTTTGTTTCCTACCCTTTCCGTGCCCCCGGCCTGACCCCAAAGCCTGCCCAGAAGCAGTGATGGGCCAAAGGCAGCTCTTGGGTAATTCTTACATTTTCTAGACCAGACCCTGCACAAAACTGCAAAGTAGCCTGCCTGCATCTGCCCCAGCCTCCTCTTGTGGAAACTGCGGATGCCTCTTTTCTCCCTCTCCAAGTAGCATCTTGGCTTCCCGAGGCCATCCCAGTAATGAGTTGCCATGTTCCAGAATTGCCACTTGTTTCCTTTTGACTGGTATCTTTGTAACCTTTTTCTTCTCTTTACATTCCAAACCCAGTCCAACCTTTACCTTCATCCTGAAACTGTTTCTGAAAATCTATGCTTACTGTCATAGTAATTAGTGCTTGTGTGCTTGTGCTTGTGCATGTGGTGTGTGTGTGTGTGCGCTGAGGTGTGTGTAGAGGTGGCATGTGTATATGTGTGCACATGTGTGTGTGGGGGGGTGTTGTGTGGTGCCTGTATGTGTGCGTATGTGTATGGTATGTTTGTGCTCTGTGTATTTGTGTGCATATGTATGTGGTGTGTGGTGTGTTTGTGTGCATGTGTGTGTGTGCATATGTATGTGGTGTGGTGTGTGTGATGTGTGCATGTGTGTGTTTGTGTGCATATGTATGTGGTGTGTGTGTGTGATGTGTGCATGTGTGTGTGTGCACATATGTATGTGGTGTGGTGTGTATGATGTGTGCATGTGTGTGTGTGTGCATATGTGTGTGGTGTGTGCATGTGTGTGTTTGTGTGCATGTGTGTGTTTGTGCACATATGTATGTGGTGTGTGCTTATAATTGCATGAGAGGAGAGCCGGTGGAGCCTGACCTCCAAGCGCCATATTCAGGAAAAGCCGTGACTTGTTTCAAAACCATGTGGAAGAACAGAGCCTGGAAATAATAGAGCATCTTCCCCAAAAGGGGTATTTAATAACTGTATGCCTATCGATCATCTATATGTCTAGCTTTATCTTTAACTAACCCTACCAATCCTTGGTTACCCTACTGATAATTACCTATAAATCCAAGAATAGATATCTAGTGCCAAGGATGTTTTTGCTTTAAGAGTAGAAAGGCCAAAAAACCACTGGAATAGAAACAATTATACTCAAAACTTCCCAAGTATTTGCTGGAAGCAAGAGATAGAGGATTAGAAATTGTTATTCAGGATCTTTCCCAGGAAGCTGTTGGCATACAGAAAAATTGCTCTGTACTTTGTTAGTAAAATAAAGTGAAAGGTAATTTTCACCTCATAATTAGGAATAGATTTTAAATGACCTGGGGATATTTAACAAGATCTGTTGCCATTATTTTCAGAAAACTTGTTAGTTTTCTGAAATATTAAGGTTGCATTGCTTGGTGATTTCTTGTATATCAAATAACTTAGAAGAAAACTTAAAGAAATGAAAACTTCTCCTTTTTCTTTTATTCCATTGTTAAAATGGTATGCTATGTCAGCTGTGATTTCTGGGAAACATAACCATGTGTTGTCATTCTACATTCCCTAGAGCTATTTAACAATTTTTTTTAATTTTATTTTGATGGAGAAGCTGAAGCCCCAAAACTCAGTTAAAATTAGTGGAAAAATACTTTTCTGAGATGATTATCTCCATGTCTTGATTTTAATAGTTACCTCCCTTTTTGAGGCAATTATTGACTCCAAATTGCAACAAAATGATTTGCAAAACTGATGAAATGTGTGTCCTAACTTTCTTGTTAAATATCTTCTAGAGCTTTGCTTGATCACGTTAATTATCTGGAAGTTTCTACAAGGTAAAAAACCAGGATGGCATCATAACCATTACATTTTTGTCATTCAAAGGCAAACCAAACATTAAGAAATCAAGACTTGTAAGTCATGCGATAGAACCAAATTCCAGAATGTCTTACTGGGGGTAAAAGAGAGACCTTCTGCATTCTAAAATCCCAGATACAGGTTCATGCAGAAAATAAGATGTGGAAAGCAGCACCGGAACTGGGGTGCTCGGGCTGCTTCTAGGAAGGGTGAGTCCCGACTGTGGAGATGGTGGGGTGCCAGATGGAGAGCTCAGCTCTCCTTTGACCTCCCGGCTTCTTGGTCCCTGAATACTGAGCGTTACCACTCCCATAAATAGCTCTGGCTGTAGACTCCTGGCCCATTTGTGTCTGAGTTTTGCTCAGGACAAAGTGGAGCTCAGGGATTTAGTCTGACTTCCCGGGGAGGGGTGCCAGGCTTTGCTTTAGCTTTGGTCTCGTCATCACTGTACAGGTGTTTCCTGTTCTTAAAGCACTTTTACTAGGCTGCTTTTTCATAAGGCAATGACATTTGAGTTTGTTAAACACAGATATAGTCACTGATCTCACAGAGCTCACATGGTTTCTTTCAGGAACCTGTGCCTTTCCTTCAGCGCTCAGCCAGCCATGCCCTTTGGCGTGGATGCGGCTTTGATTTGGGAATAGAGCTTGTCAGCTGTCCTTCTGATTGCCAGCAAATGGAGCAAAGTTAAAAAAGAAAATATATCCAGCCCTCGCTTAATGATTTGCCCTTTGCAGCTACAGGATCTTATCAGGCCACCCCAGTCATCTGGTTGCTGACGTGCTGCTGGCTTCAGTGGCAGAAGCTATTTTTGCACCTTTTGTGTCTTTTGAGGAACCGAGTGGGCCTCCTTGCTTGTGATGATTCACGTCTCAAAGTGCACAGGGTGTCTTGAAACGCTTCGGCGGCGATGGCAGAAAGGAGGGGAAGTGCAAGCCGAGTCCTTTTCTGGAGCATCTTGAGTGCTCACAGGAAGCGGTCCTGGAGAAAGCTGCATTTTAACTGTCAGGTCTTCCATGTTTTGACGCCTTCCTGCGAAGCCTTTGTTAATAATGTCTGGAGGAATGAGCAGTGTTTTTTTAAAATAACAAAATTTAACTAGCCACAGGTAGTGGAGTAATATTTTTCTGTGGGTCTTTTATACCAGAAGATAAAGCATCTGAAGATGGTCAATTGATTACTCTGTTGGGGTAACTAACTTGTCGGATCTTCTGTGAATTTCTCTGGATCAGACGGATAAATATTAATTCTAAGTATGAGAAAGTCCGTTTCTTCACTGCTCACTAGATTTGGGGAAGTTTCAGGATTTTGCTTTGGTTGGCTTGGATTTTTATTTTAGGAATTACTTCTAGCACAGAACATAATCTTGCTGAAATAAATTAACTGTTGAAAATAATTTGCTGTGAAGTTGTCTGAGCTCTCATCCTATGGTGCTTAATTGCTGATGCACTAAAAGAAGTTTTGTGGCTCAGCTCAGGGACCCCAACGGTGTGATTTTTAGTTCCAATACTGTGTTTTAACTGTGCATTATTTTTGTAATTGCCCATGCTTTTGCAGTTACAAGCAATTCCCTGTTAATACAAGAATTTATTGAAAATATTTAAACTATGTTAAGAGAAAGGACTTCTTTTTTTTCTTGAAAAAAGAAAAGATATCTTGAGATATGCAGTTTCAAATTTGCTTTCCTAAGGGAGGGCAGGCTCTGTGTGTGAAGAATCTTCGTGCCTATTAAATACCTTGTAATGTCATCACGTTTTAAACCTTCTTGTTTGTCTTTCAGATCCCAGAGGTTTTGCATGAGTTCCTGCGGGGAGAAATGGTGTCTTGGAAAGCAAGGACGGCGTGATGCAGCTTTTTGATATGAGGATAACAGGTTAATAAATAAAACTGACTACTATTTTGCTCTGCTACTTTTACATTTAACTTGAAATCTACGTTTTGCCTGCCATCTGCAAAACTGGCCTTTTCATCACATCTGTGAGGAAACAGTGTACATTCTATTTTGAAGAAAAGTATTGTGAGGGTTTGTTTTGTTTCATTTTGTTTTCCATAATAGCAGTTTTAACTATAGTCTCCTCAATTATACTCTCATGGAAGAGAATTTCTTTCTGGCAATGTTAATTTCAATATGAAACTCCACTCAGTAAATCCTAATAACTTTTGCTATATAATGGTAAAACACCCACTAGAAAAGTGACATCACAATAGTTATGGTACAAGTGACATAGTAGAGTCAAAATAAGTCATAAATGTCTTGGCTAAATATGCAAAACTATTCAAATATCTGTAATGAGGTACACTTTGCCACCAAAATAGAAAATTATAGTTTGGTTTTCCATTTGGTTTTAAGTATCAAATTAGATTTTAATGTAGTTCAAATTAGAGGGCAATCAACATGATATTTTTACTTTTCTTTTGAAGTTCTCTAAACTACTTGGCAAGGCTTTATGAAGTATGCTGGATACTCATAGTGGAACCTTCTCATTTCAGGGAGAACTGAGGTTGTCATGGGAATTTTCACTAATGAAAGAAGCATTTATAATGAACCTTGGCTCTTAGGAAGGTGCCTTTTTTCCTCTCCCCTTGAAGTAAGTCTGTACTCAGTTGAACTCTGGCACTGACCGGGCTCTTTGGTGGGTCCTTTTCCCACATCCGGAGCTCCCAGGTGCACTCCCAGCCCTGGCGGGCCGTGGTGCTAAAGCAGCCACGGGGCTCGGAGCCGCTCGTTCTTGTCCAAAACATTTTATAATAGGTGTGGCATTTCAAAAGCAGATATAAGCAAATCTCCTCTAACTTTTCGTTTGGTAATCACCATCATGAGGCCTAGATATTTTATTTATAAATGCAATACTACTAAATCCTCAAAGAAAAAATACCCACAAACCATTTTCACTTTTGGAAAGGGTCTCATGCCTAGAGTTTTGAAAGCGTAGTAGCGTTTGTTGCCTGCCATTTTATTCCGTGATCATTTAGGATGTTACTGTTTAATGCTCACTTCACTTTGGTCACCACTCAAGAGAGGATTAATTTCCCCAAGTAAGGTTTTCTCCAAGAGAGTGTTTTTCTAAGAAAAGATCCTGATTGGCATCCCAGGACGCTGCAGCCCTTTTCTCCTCGGTGGCGCAAGCCCGCCTGGCTGCCATTCCCAATCCCAGCTGTTATCCCGAGGAGTCCTCTCTCCAGCTCTCTGCTCCTTTCCTTGGGGCTGACCCATGGAAATGATTTGACTGGGTGCCAAATCTATCTGAGTGGGATTGTGAGGAGCAGCCAGAAAGGGCGAGCTCTCAGGGAAATGTCACACGTCGCTCTTTCTCCTGCTTCGCCTCTTGGAATTCCATCTCTTTGGACGCCACGCCCTCTGAGAAAGCGACGACCTGGAAGACAGCATCGCCTGGGCTGGCTGCGGGGTCCCGTGGGCTCTGGCACCACCACAGAAACCCTCAGAGTCGTAGCTGCGGCTTTCCTCTTCCAGGAGAGTGGCCCCCTCCTCCCTCAGCCCTCGCAACCACTCGGGAGCATTTTAAGTGTGACTGTGCCACTGCGTTTGCGATGTCCTTCCTCTGCTGGCAGTGGGTGCCGAACACGGGTTTGCTTGGTCACTGTAAAAAGAAACCACAGCAAATAAAATCATAACTAGCTGCTTTCTTTTCATGGAAAAATTGCTCTAATGTTGCATTTTTTTTTTTTCACGTATCAATTGATTGGGAACCCCATGGAATATACTTTTCATATACAATTAGAGAGTCTTGAGGAATGAGTTGAATGCACATGATCATAGGGCATAACGTAACTATAATTAACCACATTGCTATAAATCTTTACAGTTAGAAGTAGATTGACGTTGAGAAAATTAAACTAACATTGCAGGTAGACACAATGGTAGTTTAGATGGTTTGTCATAGTATTATGAGGTTCACAGAAAGAATTCTCCTAGACTCAAGGACCCATTTAATATATTTTCCTGTTCTAATATTCTTATTAAACATGTTTCCCCATTGAGAGGTATTTTCACACAGTTAAGCAATAAAACACAAGCGGGAGAATTTATGTCACTGTTGGAGTTAGGTGGCTGAGTAAAAGTATCACCTAACAGAAACAGAAGTATCATTATCCAACTCTGGATTAAACTTCCAGAGCCTTCCATTCTTTCAAGTGAATTTCTTTTCCTCAGTGTGAGTTGAGGAGAACAGCAAAGAATTTCTTGATCACTCCCAAACCCTGCGTGATTTTAAAGAGGAAGCTGTGCTCTGCACAGAGATACCTCTAGGATTTGCACAATTGGCACTGCAGGATTTTTTTCATTTTAAGGATAAAGCAACTGTAGATGAGAGATTAACAAAGAGTCCATGTTCCTGACGGTTTGTGAACATGGCCAGGCAGCTCCCAAGAGGGCCCATCATTTATCTTCTCCCACTCCCCTTTCTCTGTAGGTTTCAGAAGCCCCAAGAAAGAAAGTGGTGTTATGGGTAGCATTCGTTGAAGGCTCCCCAAGGAGAGAGTTGGAAAGACTAATCTATCCTTAAGGATGCTTGAACTCTCTAAGTAGCAGAGGAAGAGTTTCCACCTCCTGGTAATATTCCTGAGACTCAGGTCGTCCCTGAAGTGAAGAGGCACAGAGGGCAGTTCAGAAGAAGGGGGCCAGAGGGTCCCGTGGCTGGCGGGTGGGACTTTCAGCTCAGAAGCAAAAGCAGAGCATTCCAGAAAGACCCAGGACTAGACGCGTGGCTCAGGGTGTCTGCCATCTGGACATCTTAGGCAGGCATGCCTTAGAAATTTGGAAAGAAATTTTTCCAGACAGAAGCTATTTTCATTATTGAGTTAATGTGTTTTTTTCTAGCAACAAATTTTTGAATTAAAAAAAAGTCTAGACAATAAGTAGTATTAGAATATAAAATGATTCTATGTTAACCCTAGCAAAATGATATATATTACTTTAAAATATAGTACATATGGTGCAGGTTTTTTTTTTTCCTGTTTAGCCTCTTTTTCCTAAAAATTAATCCCAACAACAATTCCACAATTAACTGAATGTTTTGGATAATTTTTATTCTGATCATAGATATCTGCTTATCAATTTCATATGTCACTTTCTTTTATCTTCTGTCTACTCTGTAATAGAAAAATATTGTCTTTATTTGGATTTTATTTGGTACATCTATTTTATGATGGGTCCCAAGTAAATCAAAATTGTATGTGTCTATTTTAAGGCACAATGCTTTTTAATTTATTACTGTAAACCATAAAAGTTTAATCTGTCTGATTTACCAAGATTCTACAGCATTGCTAATTGAAAACATTATATTCTATTTAATAATTTATTAAATCTATTATTCCAGTCTTGTTTTTTAATAAAATTGCATGTGCTCATTTAACTGAAGTTCATATGTTAAGCAAAATTATAGATTCTGTGTAAAGCAGTGGATGGCAGTGCCCACGTGCCTGCTTTTTACTTGCAAGGTTCTTATTTTCCACTACCTTAAAAGTAATGTTTGTTAAAGAACAAAGGAAAGCAAGTGTTGCTCATGAGGATGTATCATGCTCTCATGTAACAAAGAGCTGTCCTCATTGTATATTTTATCAACACATTGATACAGATTTTGAGCATTATTTAAATTATGAGCTTGTTTCATTGATAGGAACTGGCATTTTGGAGCCATTTTCTGTACTACAACTCTGAAAAGCTTGTGTATTTTCTCTCAGGACCATTTAAAATCCAGACATTTCAAATACTGCGCTTAAGTGATAATCGTTAGGGGAAGTCTTATTCCCAGAGTTTTGTTTGAAGTCGTGATAGATGGGCAGGGGGAGGGACAAGCCCCCCGAGGCTTGGCAGTCTGCCCAACCTGGATTGGTCTGCCACTCAACCTCCTGAAGCACCGCCCTCACCTGGAAATAGGTGAGACGATACCTACTGCCAGGGCTCGCTGAAGACTGAATGACAGAACGACTGTAGCCCTCCAACACGGTGCAGCCGTCGCCCCGGCTGTCATTCGCTGTGGACCTTACTCTGAAACGTAACTTAGAAATTATCCAGTCCAAGCTCTCTGAACCCTATTAAAGAAGGATTCACACGTTTCTGTCTCGAATTGGAAGCACACCGTACGTCCATTTTAGAAAGCCATATTTACCTCGAAGAGTTGGATAGAAGTTGTGTCTACTGAGCCTTCAATATTTTAGTTAATTCATTTAAAACGTGAGCCAATTTGGCTTTGACATCATGCATTCCCCTTGTCAGCACGGTTGCTGGAATTTACACAAGTGAACCTGCACTGAAGGATTGTGAGGCTATCTCTCCACTCCCAGTTTTGCTTCATTTCGCACACGTGATGCGTAGGAGAATGAGGGTCAGGAAAAGGGTAGAATCCAATTCTCAAAACTTTTTTGCAAACTGAAATTAATGTGCTTGTTACTCAGTTTTTCTGACAACTGCTCTAAAGAATCCATTGTGTTTCTCAGCTATTGCCAGAGGAACTTTTGATGATGGAACGTCTTGCTACAGAAATCTGGGGCTGCTGAATTCTCATCCCAAGGACTCGTTACGTGGGGACTTCCGTGTTTCTTCCCCTTCTAAGCATCCTACTTGTAGTCATCATCCACAGCTGATCTCTGAATTACAGGGCAAATTGGAAGTGGAAGGATAAAACCAGTCTTTTGAGTTGTGGCTTGGAAATATGTAGTAGATTTGCATGATAGCATCTTGTATTAACCAGTATTTTATTACAAAAGTAAAACATGCTCATGTTAAAAAAATAAAATCAGAAATTACCAAAGTCATAAAGTGAAAAGTAGAAAGCCCTTCCCTGCCCTTCTCTCCCCTCCCCTTGACTCTCTGGTTCCACTTCTGCTTCTTAACTATGAGTAGACATTGCTTGTCATTCTTGCAGAAACTTCGTATTCATCATGTTTCTTTTTTACACAAATGGGATTGCAATACACGTACTAGGGTGCTTTTTTCACCTTGATGTTACCATCTCTTGTATGCATTTCTATATCGATACTTACAGGCTGAGCTTCCTGGTTCAGCCATAATTTACTTAAACATAATTTGCATTTGTGCAGATGTTTCTGTAAGGGTAAATTTCCATCCGTGGACCTTCTGGGCCAAAAGGTGTGGGCTTTCTTATTTGGATAGACACTGCCCCCTGCCACTTTGCCCATCCAGGAAACAGCTCAGCTTTCATCATAATTGGTATAGCCTAGCTCTGAGTTCTCAGAACCCTCTGGGTACCATGTTGATCGTCCATTCCTTTATGGGAGTTGAGTGTTTGCTTTGAATCTAAAAGTTACCAAGTTGTCAAGTCTCAGCCATTCACAGTCATTTGGATGAATTCTACACTTTGCAGTGGTGTAGATTTCCTAAAAAGGAAATAGGTCCCTCTAAATGTCAGCACCTACAGGTTCAATCAAAAACCACTATTCTCCACTGTTTAATATCTAGAGTATTGGAAGAGGGCTAATTGTGTCAAAAGACAAAGATGCCTTGATGTAATAACTTTAAATCTTAAAAAACATCACTATGAAGCTTTTATGAATTTTTCTCTGAGCCATTCGTGAATGTGTGTCAGTGAAGGGTTTACTGTTTCAGTGTAGTGCATTCTATGGCCATTATCTATCGTTGACTTTGGGCACACAGCACTGTGCCCTGTAGATAATGCATGTAAAACAAGTTTGTATGTAGCAATGCTGTGGTTTAATGGAACATTCTATCTTAATTGCATTTTTTGTCCCCAGGAGGTGACAGGACAATCATGCCTGTGAGAACAGTAAACCATGCAGGTAATCATTTCATTTTAAGCCATCCCTCTATGTCTGCTTTTCCATATTATGATGGTTTTATAATTGTTTTGTTTAAATTCACTCTTCTACCTTTTCCAAAGTTCTAAGACAATCTCTGGTTCTTATAGCTTAAAAATCACTGCTTTTAAGCTCTAAAATGCATCTACAGATATAAAGTACAATTCAGTAGCAAGTCAGAAAAACTTGGTTAGAAATAGCCCTAAATTTATTTTAATAAAGGCTTTTAATTTTTTTCTGATTTTATAAGTAGTTTTTATAAGATGTTTTCCTTGAAGTGGTTTTCTAGCCAAAATTAAGCAGCATTTAAAAGGCTGACCACAATTCAAGCATGGTAAGAGCGTTATGGCTTAATGCTGTTTAATAGTGGAGTTAATTAAGGTAACATCTACAAAGAGAATTCCTTAAACTAAAAGCAGTTTCAGTGTGTCCAGCCTCAGGTGGGCTCCTTAGGCTTGGTTCTGGATTCTTACTCAGGAACTGTTGTGACAACCTCTTGTGTTTGCTTTGCCTTCAGATCATCGTAGCTTCGTGAAACTGGCAGCTGATGGGCAAAAGTCCTCCTAGACTGTCCATCATCCCAATGCCATCCTAGTCGAAACTATTCCAATGCCATAAGAAATCTCTAGATGTGCACTTAGCTCCCGGAGGGACATTTCTGCAATGGGGAGAACTGCCTTCTAACCCTGGCCCGAGGATAGCGCCACCGGGTGCCCACAGCCTGCAGCGCGGAGGGAGCGCCTCGGCACGTGAGCGGACACGCTGGACCATGGAAGCCGCCGAGCTCTGAAAAGCACAGCTTTGGCCCCGCTCCGTGAGTCTGCACGGCGTTCGAGTGAACTGGCACGTGAGACCTGGGGCAGCAAAATGAGCTCTGGGGGCACGGCGGTAGGACAAAAAGATTCCTCGAGGTCTGGAGACGCCGACAGAGCGCCAGGTCGATGGAGGCAGGAGCAGGCAGCCGTCCTTAAAATGAGCACTTTGGGCAGCCAAGAAGGACAGAGGCGGCCACCGATAGACCCTGAGCCAGCGGGAAGCGCGGCCTCAGCACAGCTCTTCGGTTCTGGGGGGCTGGCCTCCCCCGGCGAGGCGGCCCCGCAGGCCCCGGAGAAGCAGTTCGCGCCTCACCGCCCCGGCCCCTACTCACGCCCGCCGCCTCTCGCCTTCCCGCAGCCCCCGCTGGCCCTGGGCGCCCTGCACGGCGGCAAGCCCCACCAGAGCCTGGAAGGGCCCCCATGGCTCTTCCCAGGCCACTTGCCTTCGGTTGCCGCCGAGGACCTATTCCCTTTCCCCCTCCACGGCCACAGCGCGGCCTACCCCAGGAAGAAGATTTCGAGTCTGAGCCCGGCTTACGGCCAGTACTCCCAGAAAAGTATCGAACAGGCAGAAGATGGTCACAAGAAAGAGCACAAACCCAAAAAGCCGGGCAAGTACATCTGCCCCTACTGCAGCAGGGCCTGCGCCAAGCCCAGCGTGCTGAAGAAGCACATCCGCTCCCACACCGGGGAGCGGCCGTACCCGTGCGTGCCCTGCGGCTTCTCCTTCAAGACCAAGAGCAACCTGTACAAGCACAGGAAGTCCCACGCCCACGCCATCAAGGCGGGCCTGGTCCCTTTCACCGAGTCCGCGGTATCCAAACTGGACCTGGAGGCGGGTTTCATTGACGTAGAAGCGGAAATCCACTCGGACGGCGAGCAGAGCACCGACACGGACGAGGAGAGCGCGCTGTTCGTGGAGGCCCCTGGCAAGGTGAGCCCCGGCCCGGCTGGCCCGCTGGACATGGCCAGCAGGGGCTTCCACGGGTCGCTGGAAGAGTCGTTGGGGGGCCCCATGAAGGTGCCGGTCTTGATCATCCCCAAGAGCGGGGTGCCTTTACCTCACGAGAGCCCGCAGTGCATCAGCCCCGAGATGCTGCCGAACCCGGCTCTGAGTGCGAAAGCCGACGACTCGCACACGGTCAAGCAGAAGCTGGCGCTTCGGCTGTCGGAGAAGAAAGGCCAGGACTCGGAGCCGTCGCTCAACCTCCTGAGCCCGCACAGCAAAGGCAGCACTGACTCTGGCTACTTCTCCCGCTCCGAGAGCGCCGAGCAGCAGATCAGCCCCCCGAACACGAACGCCAAGTCCTACGAAGAGATCATCTTCGGCAAGTTCTGCCGGCTCAGCCCGAGGAACGTGCTGGGCGTTGTGGCTGCGAGCGAGGAGCGCGCCGTGCTGGGCAGGAAGGGCACCCTGGAGACGCTGCCTCACGTCAGCGCCCGGCTGGACGTCAAGATGTTCGAAGACCCTGCAGCGCCGCTGGGCGCCGGCTACGGGGACGTGGACCCCGGGCAGCCGAGCCTGCTGAAGGCCTCCCAGTTCAGCAGCGACTCCGTCAGGAGTGAGGGAAAGCTTTACCCGGCGCATCTCCAAGGCAGCAGCCCAGCCCTCTTGGAAGCTGCTGTCGACTCCTCACCCCTTATCAGAAGCAACTCCATGCCGACCTCCTCGGCAGCCAGCCTGAGTCTTCCGCCGTCTCTGAGAGGCAGCCACTCGTTTGACGAGAGGATGACGGGCTCGGACGACGTGTTCTACCCGGGCACGCTGGGGCTGCCCCCACAGCGCATGCTAAGGAGGCAAGCGGCGTTCGAGCTGCCTTCGGTCCAGGAGGGCCACGTGGAGGTGGAGCAGCACGGGAGGGCGTCCAAGAGCGCCGCAGGCTCGTCCTCGAAGGAGAAGAAGCTGGTCCCTGGGGACAGGGCTGGGTACGACTACGACGTCTGTCGGAAGCCCTACAAGAAGTGGGAAGACCCTGGGATGCCAAAGCACATCTGCCGGGACCTCCCCTGCCTGGGCTCTTTAAAGCATGGCGGGGAATATGCTGTAGACGCCTCTGTGGCGGTGCAGGGGCCACCGGCCCTGTTTGGGACTACGTGTGAGACGAGAAAGCGCCGGAAGGAGAAGAGTGTGGGTGACGAGGAGGACGCCCCCATGGTCTGCAGTGGCTCTGGGGGGACGCCCATGGGCCTGATGCCCTCTGACTATGACCCCAAGTTGCAGGTGCAGGAAGGGGCGTGGGGCAGGCTGGCTGCTGTCGGGCAGGAGACTGCACCACACGGCCACTCTGAGCACTTGGACCCCTGCGGACCCCATCTGCAGTGCGGAAGCCCATCCCTGGGGGCCGAGGACATGTCCTCGGCTGCTGACTTGGACCGGACATCAGACGTGGGCGGCAGAAAGCCCCCCGGAAACGTCATCTCCGTCATCCAGCACACCAACTCACTGAGCCGACCAAACTCCTTTGAGAGGTCCGAGTCGGCCGAGCTGGCGGCCGGCGCCCCGGACAAAGCCTCCTTGCCTTCTGAGACTTGTGACAGCGAGGTTTCGGAGGCCCCCGTGAGTCCTGAGTGGGCTTCCCCGGGGGACGGTGTGGAGGGCGCCGGGAAGCCGTCGCCTTCCCCGCAGGGCCAGCAGCCCCCCTACCACGCACAGCCCAGGCTGGTTCGCCAGCACAACATCCAGGTGCCTGAGATCCGCGTGACGGAAGAGCCCGATAAGCCAGACAAAGAGAAGGAAGCCCAGAGCAAGGAGCCGGAGAAGCCCGTGGAGGAATTCCAGTGGCCCCAGAGAAGCGAGACGCTTTCCCAGCTCCCCGCCGAGAAGCTGCCGCCTAAGAAGAAGCGCTTGCGGCTAGCCGAGATGGAGCACTCTTCCGGGGAATCCAGCTTCGAGTCCACGGGCACCGGCCTCTCCCGCAGCCCCAGCCAGGAAAGCAACCTGTCCCATAGCTCCAGCTTTTCCATGTCCTTCGAGAGAGAAGAGGCCGTCAAGCTGGCCGCGCTGCCCAAGCAGGACGAGTTCGGGAAGGCCTCGGAGTTTCTGACCGTCCCCGCCGGCTCCTACTCCCTGTCTGTCCCTGGCCACCCCCAGAAGGAGATGCGCCGCAGCTCCTCGGAGCAGACGCCCTGCCCGCACCCCGCCGAGGTCCCGGAGGTCCGGAGCAAGTCGTTCGATTACGGCAACCTGTCCCACGCGCCCGGGCCGGGGGCGGCCGCCTCTGCGCTCTCGCCGCCCCGGGAGAGGAAGAAGTGCTTCCTGGTGCGCCAGGCCTCCTTCAGCGGCTCCCCGGAGATGGCGCAGGGCGAGGCCGGCGGCGAGCAGGCTGTGAAGCAGGAGCAGGTGGAGCAGCTGCACGCTGGCCTCAGGTCCACCTGGCCCCCCTGCCCGTCGTCGGCGCTTCCTCCCCGTGCCCCCGAGGATCCCAGGAAGCAGGGGCTGGGCCCCTGTGCCCAGCTGGGCACCAGCTCCTTCCACCTCGCCCAGCGGCAGATCCTGCACCTGGACAGTCCGGAAGCTTTGAGGAACCCCCTGATACAGCCCACGTCCTATATCCCAGGCAAGCACTTACCTGAGCAGCCCCACCTCTTTCCCCACCAGGAGGCCATCCCGTTTTCCCCGATGCAGAACGCCTTGTTCCAGTTCCAGTACCCCGCGGTCAGCATGGTGCCCTTGCCCGCCCAGCAGCCGCCCTGGTGGCAGGTGCAGTTCCCACCCCCCTTGGCTCCCCACCCTTCCAAGGGCTATGACAAGCCTCCTTTCCAGTCCGAGATCCACTCTGGCTACCCCTTCGAGCACGCTTCTAAGCATGCTGGAAAGGAACCCTCTGATTATGCCCACACGGCCGAGCACACTTACCCATGCTATTCCGCAACATCAGGGCTACCCTCACAAAAGAACCTTCTGCCGACGTTCCCATCAGACCAGAGCTCCAAGTCGCCCCATCCTCCCGCCGAGCAGCTCCTCCCAGAGGACTTTGCCACGGCGGGCGCTGCGTCCTTGCAGTCCCTTCCAGGCACAGTGGTTCCCGTGAGGATCCAGACCCACGTGCCATCCTACGGGAGCGTCATGTACACGAGCATTTCCCAGATGCTTGGGCACAACAGCCCTGCCATCGTCATCTGCAAAGTCAACGAGAACACAACAGAAAGAACGCTGGTGAGCAGTGCCGCCACGCAGGCCCTCGGGCTGGACATCGCCCAGGTCCTCGGGCAGCACGCAGGCCTGGAGAAGTACCCGCTTTGGAAAGTCCCTCAGACCCTGCCCCTGGGCTTGGAGCCCTCCATCCCGCTGTGCTTGCCTTCCACCTCGGACAGCGCCGCCTCGCTGGGAGGGAGCAAGCGCATGCTGTCTCCCGCCAGCAGCTTGGAGCTCTTCATGGAGACCAAGCAGCAAAAGAGGGTGAAGGAGGAGAAGATGTACGGGCAGATTGTGGAGGAGCTCAGCGCCGTGGAGCTGACCAACTCGGACATCAAGAAGCATCTGACCCGCCCAGCGAAGCCCCAGCTGGTTCGGCAAGGCTGCGCCTCCGAGCCCAAGGACGGCTCCTCGTCCTTCTCCCTGTCGCCCTCTTCATCTCAAGACCAGCCCCCGGCCGGCGCGCCGTGCCCGGAGCCCTTCCCTCTGGGCGGGGAGCCGCTCGCCAGCTGCCGGGCAGCCCCTGTGGGGCAGCAGCCCAGGGGGGCTTCCGAAAGCAAAGAGTCGTCCGATGAGTTAGATATTGACGAGTCGGCCTCTGACGTGAGCATGAGCCCCCAGGGCTCCTCGTTGCCCCCAGGGGACCTTCAGCCCGAAGAGCAAGGGAAGGGCCAGAAGCTGCCCCTGGGCATGCTGCTCCACGTGGCCTCTGGCCCCGGTGGGAAGGTGGCAAACTCCACGCTCCTCTTCACGGACATGGTCGATTTCCAGCAGCTTCTGCAGTTCCCCAGTCTGCGGACAAGCACGACTGTGAGTTGGTGCTTCTTGAACTATACAAAACCCAGTTGCGTGCAGCAGGCCACCTTCAAATCCTCAGTGTATGCTTCATGGTGCATTAGCTCCTGCAACCCAAACCCATCCGGGTTGAACACCAGGACCACGCTGGCTCTCCTGAGGTCCAAGCAAAAAATCACCGCTGAAATCTACACTCTGGCTGCCATGCACAGACCGGGGAGTGGCAAGCTGACGTCGTCGAGTGCTTGGAAACAGTTTACTCAGGTAACAGCTAATGTCGTAGAATGTGCTCTGGATGGTGGACTTGATTGCTAAGCAAATGCATAGTAAGGGGCATGGAAGGTCTAAAAGTACAAGCACAGCGAAGGTCCGCTTTGGGAGAATCCTCAGCAGGTCTGACCTCCACGGGGGTACAAGAAACTGCTGGCTATGATGGTGATGTGATGGTGACGGTGATGGTGGTGGTTATGATGGTGACAGTGACGGTGAAAGTGACAGTGATGGTGACGTGATGGTTATGGTGACAGTTAGTGTCAGTGATGGTGACGGTGTCAGTGATGGTGACGATGATAGTGACAGTGAAGGTGACGGTGACGATGGTGACAGTGATGGTGACGATGATGGTGACGGTGATGGTGACGATGATGGTGACAGTGATGGTGACGATGACGGTGACGGTGGAGGTGACGGTGAT